>QEPC01012679.1:5137711-5193496 GCA_003113815.1 Sphenodon punctatus | reverse complement strand
GGGGAGAGGAAGAAGGGAAGGAAGAAGGAGAAATAAAGGAGTACAAAGAGAGAGGGGGAGAAGACTTGGAGGGAGCGAGAAATGAAATGAAAGGGGGAGTGGGGAAGGGGCCAGGGGAGAGGAAGAAGGGAAGGAAGAAGGAGAAATAAAGGAGTGCAAAGAGAGAGGGGGAGAAGACTTGGAGGGAGCGAGAAATGAAATGAAAGGGGGAGTGGGGAAGGGGCCAGGGGAGAGGAAGAAGGGAAGGAAGAAGGAGAAATAAAGGAGTGCAAAGAGAGAGGGGGAGAAGACTTGGAGGGAGCGAGAAATGAAATGAAAGGGGGAGTGGGGAAGGGGCCAGGGGAGAGGAAGAAGGGAAGGAAGAAGGAGAAATAAAGGAGTGCAAAGAGAGAGGGGGAGAAGACTTGGAGGTAGCGAGAAATGAAATGAAAGGGGGAGTGGGGAAGGGGCTGGGGAGGAAGAAGGGGAGGAAGAAGGAGAAATAAAGGAGTGCAAAGAGAGGGGGAGAAGACTTGGAGGTAGTGAGAAATGAACTGAAAGGGGGAGTGGGGAAGGGGCCAGGGGAAAAGAGGAAGGGAGAAGGAAAAAAGGAGTGCGGAGGGGGGGGGGGCAAGAGCCCAAGGAGTTGGAGGTAGCGAGAAATGAAATAAAAGGGGGAGTGCAGAAAGAGGTATGGGGAGAGGAAGAAGAGAAGGGAGAAGTATGTGGAGGAAGATGAGAGACGGGGGAAGATTTAAAGGAGGAGAGAGGAAGGGGCCAGTGAAGCAGGGAGAAGACCAGGCCTAGCAGTAAGAAAATAAAAATGAAGTGAAAGGGGTCGTGTGGGAGAGGAAGAAGGGAAGATAGAAGAGAGAGAAGTAAAGGGGGGGAGAGGGGGTGTGGAAGAAGAAAGGGAGATCGGTAGGCAGCTGGGTTTATTTGAGACCCATGCCCAGCCTCTCTCCCCCTTCAAAAGCCCGTCCTGTATGAGCAGGATCCCTGTACAGCGAGGTTCCCTTCCTTGCCTGGGGGCTCATAGCTACAGGAAGGTAGAGTCCGTCCCATGGAGAAATCAAGGATTTCCCCCACTCCCGGCTCCCATCAGCAGGTTACCCCTCTGGCAATTTATTAATGCGACAATTCTCCCCACCCACCCCAGCCTAGGCCACAACTCCCATTGACTTTCATGGCAGAAAATGTGCACCCTTTATTTTGTAAAGGGGATTAGGGAATTCCTCCCCAGCTCTCTGGTCAGACAAAGAGACTGAAGCTCGTCTCCTTCTCTCTGATTTTGTGGCTTGAAGGATCATTTCCTAAAACAAAGGACAGACTTGGGGATGCAACGTCTGCCTGACGTTCCTGCCCAGTTGAAGCAAACATGACGCAAATAAACCCACACATCCCTCAGCCTAAAGTCTCCCACTTTACTTACTGAATAACCCTATGGGACTAGGGAGCCTAGTTGGATTTGCAGGACTGGTGTTTCAGCATGTAAAATTAAATAACGGAGTTTTTGCAGGATCTGGGCCTTTATGCCGACGCTGACGGCCATGAGCAATGCCGTTTGAAGTCATGGCAATCACGCATGGTAATAAAGTGTTTACACAATCACAATATCTGGATAACTAGTAGGGCTGTGCTTTCAAGTTTTGACAAAAGACCCTTTCAGGTTCCATACTCAAAGCACAAATACTAGGGCTGGGGTTTCAAGGGAATCCAAAATTTCCAGGGAAATGTGGTATTGGAGGTCTTGAACTGAGCCTCCAGAACTGCAGCCTGTATCAAGTTAGGAGCCATGCTGCTCTCTGACTCTCAGGGTGTTTTCAGACAAGCGTATTACCCACCCGCTACCACCGGCTGCCGTGGGTAACCAGTGGGGAGGTGCTTGTCTGAAAACACCCACAGATTAAGCACCTGTTTGGGGAGCCTATAGTGAGCTCTCCCCACCTGCAGGGGCTGCTGCTGTCTCAAAACTGCAGTCTCTGGCAATCCCCAGCCCAGTGAAGACCCTCTAAGCCAGAAAGGAAGGATGAATCCCCAAGATCCAATCCCCCATACAAGTGACACCCCTGAGCCGACCACAGGTCCCATTCCGCCTCCCCTAAGCCTAAACCCATTCCCCAAATGAACCACCCCTTCCCTAAACCAGCAACCCCTGTGTTGCAAGGGGGTGAATCGTAGGGGATCTCTACCCAGGAGGGATGACTTGGGGTGCAGTCTATGGGGCGGCAGGGCACCCCCTGTTGCAAGAGGGGTGGATCCGGGGGTATGTGCTAAAGTAACCCATACACATCCCCACATCCACCCCACCCCCGTGCATAGCCCTAATCACTTGCAGGCCCATATACAGTGCTATAATTTTATACTTGTGAAGCTGTGTGTAAAATATATTTCTACTGGCTGTGCTACATGCCTGAGGAAAGGCCCTGTGTGACCTGATAGCTTGCTTATTTCCACCAACAATAGTTGGTCCAATGAAGGAGATCATTTGAACCCCTTTGTTTTTCTGTAAATTCACAGCAATGCACAAAGACTTACAATGAAAAAAACAATATGAATAATTAAAACTACCCCCCCCCCAAATGTTCCCCGCCCTCCCCTCCCCTCCCACCCGAAGGCCTGGGCGAACAGCCAGGTCTTGCAGGCTCGGCGAAAAGCCATCAGACCCGGGGCCAAGCGGACTTCCTCTGGGAGGGAGTTCCAAAGCCGCAGCCCGGCCACCGAGAACGCTCTCTCCATCGTGGCCCCCATTTAATACGGGGGATCTCCAGGAAGGCGTCCCCGGCAGACCGCAGGGGCCGCCCTGGGGCGCGGAGGGCGAGGCGGTCCCCAAGGTATGAGGGGCCCAGACCGTATAGGGCTTTATAGACCAACACCTTGAATCAGGCTCGGCACACTATCGGCAGCCAGTGCAGAGTGCGGAGCACAGGTGTAATGTGCTCCCGTCACCTCGTCCCCATAAGGAGCCGGGCCGCCGCATTCTGCACCAACTTCAGCCTCCGAACCAGAACCAAGGGAAGCCCCACGTAGAGCGCGTTGCAGTAGTCTAGCCTCGAGGTGATGAAGGCGTGAATAAGAGTGGCCAGGTCGGGCCCGGAGATGTATGGGCGCTGCGGAACGCTGGTCAAGGCCCGGGGGCTCGATGTTTCCGCTCCCAGCACCACCCGCTGGCTTCTCCCGAGAGGAATTAGCGGAACCACCCAAGGACAGTCCCGTCCAGACCCCCCAGGTCTCGCAGCCGTCTCAACAGCAGCCCGTGGTCCACGGTATCAAAAGCGGTCGAGAGATCTAGCAGGATCAAGAATGTAGAACATCCTGCATCCATCTCCCGGCGGAGATCGTCCACCAAAGCCACCATCGCCGTCTCAGTACCATAGCCGGGGCGGAACCCGGACTGAAAAGGGTCAAGGAAACCGATACAATCTAGATGCGCCTGGAGCTGCAGAGCCACGGCCCGTTCAATAACCTTCCCTAAAAAGGGAAGATTAGAGACAGGACGGTAACTGGCGAGTGCGTCCACATCCAGCGAAGGCTTCTTCAGCAGGGGGCGCAGCACAGCCTCCTTGAGACTGGGCGACGACCTCCCCTGCCGAAGGGTTAACCACCCTTGCCAGATCCGACCCCAATGTCTCCCTGGAAGCTTTTACCAACCAGGACGGGCACGGATCTAGTTCACAACTTGTGGTTCGAACAGACCCCAAGACATCCACCGCATCGGCCGGCGTCACTTCCTGAAACTCCTCCCAGAAAGATCGACCAGACGGTGCCTCCATAACCTCACGCTCCTCTCCTACTGCATCCAACCCGGTGTCGAAGTTACTCTGGATCTGAGCGATCTTGTCTGCAATAATGAGTGCTTAGGATTGTATTGCCAGTGTGTATGCAAAGAGTCAGTGTGGTGTAGTGCACAGGATGTTGGACTTGATGTGGGAGGCCAGCGTTCAAATCCCACCCTTGCCACTAACCTCACTGGATGGCTTTCGGCGTCACAATCTCTTGGACTCAGTTTCCCCATCTGTAAAAGGGAAATATGTGTGTGTCTGCCTGTTCCTGTGTTCCTCTCACCCTTGTCCATCTTAGATTGTCAGCTCTGAAAATCTATGACTGTAAAGCGTTACATACGCCTAGTAGTGCAATAGAAATTATAAGTAATAGTAGCTCCTGATTAATTTAATTTCGCTACCCATTAGTTGAGTCTTAAGATTCATGTTATGTTACTACTAACTGAATATATTAATTATGCTATTACTTAGTCATATTATTATTACTACTAATTTTCACCAGCCCCTGGGAGGGAAAAAGTTCCCCACGCAAAATTTGCCTGTAAATTAGGGCTTTTTTGATGAAAGACTCAACATGGACTTCAGAACCTTGGACATGGGTATCATTGACAGAAAACACCAGAAATATCCGTCCACAAAGCTTTTCACAAAGTCTCATATCTCGGATACAGAAAAACACTTGCATGTGTGTATTTCTGTTGACAACAACGGGAATGCACGTGCCTAAATGTTTAGACTCTAAGATAGTTTATTCCCCCTGCTAATATAGGATTGTTTCTCTTACTACACTACTTATGTTTAAATACTACCTATCCCACTCTTAATGTCCTAAGCAAAAAGGCTTGCGTCGTTTCTCTAGGGAGACGCCACTACTGAGCTTACTCTGTTGTGAAATCTGATCTGTTACGGACAGAAATTGTCAAGTCATAGTCTGTATATATTATATATAGTCTATATATATTAGAATGAGCTCATTATATTTTTCACTCCTAAAATGGAGATTTGCTTTCCTTTAACTATGGACACCCACGCTATCCTATATAATCCCACCTGAATTTTCCTTTGTTCAGTTTTATGTCACCAATCCTGTTTCTTTGCTTTGGACTCCACTTAATTACTAACCATCGTTAGTAAATCTTGTGGCTGAACTGGGAATTTGGTTGTGTTTTTTTTTCCATAAACACCTGGAATAATGTCGTTAATCAAAACATGAACGTTTTCCTGTTGTGTGTGTGTTTTACCTGGAATTAAAACATCCCTTTACTCAACCTCAACCCGAGCTGTTTGCAGGAGGGGCAGGGTGTAAATGTATTAAATAAATAAATAAATAAAACCTTCATGCATGAAAGATGGGTTAGTGGGGAGGATGCAGGGCTGGGATGAAGAAGTTCTGGCTCAGCCACAAATTTTCTGTGACCTTGGGGGGGGCGGGCGGGGGGAGGAAGAGAAGAATCCCTCGATCTGTACCATGCCTCAGTTTCCCATCTTTAAAATGGGAATAATAATTCCTTAGGACACAAAAAGTATTGTGAGGCTAAAAAGCATTGTGTGTGATGTGTTTTATGGGAGGGATATATGACACTGGGGCAAAGGGGGGAGGGGGGAGCTTATGCCACCACTCTCCCTGGGGGCGTGGAGCGAACTGAAACAGCGATCTGATTTGGTACGTGCAGGAAATACCCGCATTTTGGGGCACTGTTTCGACACAGATCTCAACTGAATACGTGAAAAGCCAAAATTTTTACTACCTGTTTCTGAAATTACCTCTCAAAATTGAAATACGACCCACCCCCCCCAACAAAAAAATCCTAAAATCCAGGACAAAAAATTGAAAAACTGGGATGCAACCAGTATTTTGGTATACTAGTTTACCGATATTTTGACATTTCACAGAAAACTGGTTGGGGTACCAAAAACTACCTGAAATTTTCTATTTGAGTACTGGAAATTTGAGGGATATATATACTCATTTTTGCTGTAGCTTGTTTCAGCTTGGGGGGAGTCTGAGCATGGGAGAGTCAGAGTTATCCCTCCCAGTGAGAGGAGAGAGATGAGGTGGATTTGTATGGAAGATTCAGAGCAGGGGAGAAGGGATAGGTTTTGAGGGAGATGGTTTTCGTGCCTGTTTTATTACATTCTTATTGGGATCAATTAATAATTGTAAAAATGATAATGAATTATAATTATTAAAGCATGGGGGGGAGGGAGTGTGAAGGGGATTCGGAGTTGAGTGGCTGGGAATGTTATTTGCATTTTTATTATTGATCCGCCCCTCTGAGTCCTTTGTAGGATCCGCTGCCCCATTATACCCCAATCACTCAACTCACACACACTCACTCATCCTTTGTAGGATAAGGTTGACATATAAATCTATAGTAATAATAATAATAATAATAATAAAAAATAATATTTGTGGGGTGTTATGGGATTGCTGTGGTGAGTGACATAAAAACCCAAATCAGGTATAAAACTTATTTATTTATTTTATTTATTTAAAATTCTTGTATCCCGCCCTCTCCGACCACAGGCGGCTCGGGGCGGCTTCCAACAAATAAGAACAAAATAACAATAACAATCCAATTAAAATATAACATAATATAAAATCCCATCTCCTCCCTCACCCGTCCCCTCCACCAAATGCCTAGCGGAACAGCCTCCAGCAAACCGCAGGGGTCAAACCAGGACCCGGGGAGTGAGGTGGTCCCGCAGATAGGTCGGACCAAGGCCGTGTAAGGCTTTAAAGGTGAGAACCAACACCTTGAATCGGGCCCAGAAGAAGACAGGCAGCCAATGCAGAGAACGGAGTACTGGTGTAATGTGCTCCTGGCGACCCGAACTCGTAAGGAGGCAGACCGCCTGGATGGACAGGTGGAGGTGGTGGCGAAGGCCGCCTTCCGCCAGTTGTGTCTGGTGCGGAGGCTGCAACCGTAGGTCTCTGGCCCGGACCTGGCCTCCCTCATCCATGCCTTCGTCAACTCGAGGCTAGACTACTGCAACGCGCTCTACGTGGGAATGCCCTTGTTCCTGGTCCGGAGGCTGCAGTTAGTGCAGAACGCGATGGCCCGGCTCCTGTCGGGGACGGGTCGCCGGGACCACATTACACCTGTGCTCCAGACTCTGCACTGGTTGCCAATAGCGTGCCGAGCCAGGTTCAAGGTATTGGTGTTGATCTATAAGGCCCTTCACGGTCTTGGCCCCTCGTACCTCAGGGACCGCCTCGCCCTCCGCGCCCTAGAGCGGCTCCTTTGGTCTGCCGGGGGTGCCTTCTTGGAGGTCCCCCGTGTTAAGCGGGGGCCACAATGGAGAGGGCATTCTCGGTGGCCGCGCCGCGCCTTTGGAACTCCCTCCCCGGAGGAAGCTCGCCTGGCCCCGAGCCTTTTAACGTTCCGGCGAGTTTGTAAAACCTGGCTGTTTGCCCAGGCCTTTGGGGAGGGTGGGAGGGGGTTAGGGGTTTTTAATCTCCCCCTACCCTTATCTATTGTTTTTTGTGCCTAACCCTGTTTTAATATTATTAGGATTGTTTAAAATTTTTATATGATTGTATTTTTATGTTTTAAAATTGTTAGCCGCCCTGAGCTGTTTTTAGGAGGGGCGGGATAAAAATTGATAAAAATAAATAAATAAATAAATAAAGTCTGCACCAGCTGCAGCCTCCAGACTGTCACCAAGGGTAGCCCCACGTAGAGCGCATTGCAGTAGTCCAGTCTCGAGGTAACAAAAGCATGAATGATGGTGGCCAGGTCGGAGTCTGGGACATAAGGTCGAAGCCGCTGAACCAAATGTAACTGGCAGAAAGCTCCCTTTGCCACTGTCTCCACCTGGATTTCCAAGCAGAGCCAGGAATCCAGGCGCACCCCTACACTCCGCACCTGGGAGACCAGTGGGGGACAAACCTCATCAATGACGGGGGAAGTCACACCCGCTGCTCTCCCCACCAACGTTACCTCCGTGTTGTCAGGATTCAGCTTGAGTCGGCTCCGCCTCATCCAGTCCCCCACAGCCGCCAGACACTGGGAAAGCACAGAGACTGCTGGGCCTGGGTCCGATGAAAATGAGAGATATAGCTGAGTGTCATCAGCATATTGATGACAACTCACTCCGAACCGCCTCACGACCTCGCCTAATGGCTGCACGTACACGTTGAAGAGGGGGGACAGAATAGAATCTTGCGGGACACCACACGAGAGGTCACGGGGGGAAGATGACATCCCCCAGCACCACCCGTTGGGTCCTAGCTGCTAAGTAAGAATGGAACCACTGTAGGACCGTCCCACCCAATCCTGCCCGGTCCCACAAGCGAGTCACCAGCAGCTCATGATCAACTGTGTCAAAAGCTGCCAAGAGATCTAATAGAACCAGTAAGGTCGAATGTCCCTGGTCCATCTCCCGACCAAGGCCACAAGCGCAGTCTCAGTCCCATACCCTGGGCGAAAGCCGGACTGGGAGGGATCTAGAAAGCGGAGGTTATCTAGATGCTCCTGGAGCTGCTGAGTCACCACCCGTTCAATAACGGAAGGTTAGAGACTGGCCGATGACTGGCGAGCGAATCAACGTCAAGCGATGGTTTCTTGAGCAGAGGCCGGACCACCGCCTTCTTCAAACAATCCGGCACTGTTGGGGCTAAATGAAAGCATCCATCCAGTGTCAGAGGTTTATGTTGCCAAGCCTTTGACTGCAACTCCTTGCCAGGCTGGGAGACCATGATGGGGCCTAGCAAGGCTAGGAATTGAATTCAAGACTCCCAATTCCGAGTCCAACACACTATCCACTGGACCAGATTGGCTCCCAGGATGTAGTATTCTTCAGTTTCCTTTTCCGTCTAGCAGAGGCTGGTGACGATATGGACAAGTCTGAGCCACTCTGCTTTCTCACAAGTCTCATTCACAAGCTACAATCCATGGTTCAAAATAGTCAGGATGCTGTGCATTTTGACCATAACCAGTTAATTTTTCAACAGTTATAACTTCTGATTTTCTGGCTGGATCTTTTTCAGACCTTGCACATATGACAGTCACCACAAATATAAGCCATGGATACATATTCAGAACTAGAGCTCAAGCAGTTTCCTCAATATCAGGGCTTCAGCAGCCCCCTGTTTATACGGAGAGTGGTTCGGCCTTTAACTTAAATAAATCAGTCCTGCAACCATGGTCTATCATGGCGGTGGTGGCCAGACTTACGGCACGCGCAATCCACTTGATCCAGATGTCAACCTCTGGCGATCTACCAGGACCTCTCCCACTGGGTTAGGCGCTCTGGATCTAGACCCCTCCTACTGACTCCCAGCTCCTGGGCACTCCAACAACTGGTCTCGGGAGAGGAGAAGAGCATTTCCCTCAGAGAGAGCCTTGCCTTCTGCACTGGAGGAGCTCTCCTAGCTTCTCTCCTTCATAGAGCTGCTACCTGGGACACTGGTCCTGCTCTCCTCCTCAGAGGCAACGAGGGGCTGGTCCCCCTCCTCACACCGTGATCTACTGGAGCATAGGGATGGGCGAACGCGGTTCGGAAGTTCGGAGTTCGGACCAAACTCGGTCTGTTCAGTCGACTGAACCGAACTTCCGAACCGAACTTGAATTTCAAACCGAACCGAACCGAATTTCCGAACTCCATTCTGTTTGCCCATCCCTAGTGGCAACACACCCCAAAAAACCTGGATTTGAATGGCCAAATTTGGTTCGGAAGTTTGGAATTCGACCAAATTCAGTGTGTTCGGTCTACCGAACCGAACTTCCAAACCGAACTCGAATTTCAAACTGAACTTCCGAACTCAACGAACCAAATTTCCGAACTCCGTTCTGTTTGCCCATTCCTACTGGAGCCTAGCTTGGGATCGCGATCCACCTCTTGGCAACTTTTGGTCTACAGGGTCTTTCTTGGCCTTTTGTACCAGCTGAACGATTACTTCTTTTTCAGGAGATACATTTCTGCACATCATGTGGAAAGTGCGTTATTTTGGCCACATTTCGACTGAGACTAGTAGACTTCTACGTTCTCCAGTTTCCCAATGATCCATCGCCAAGGAATTCTGAACACGCGAGGAAAGCAAATCAACTCAAATGCCTGTGGCCGCCCAATCATAGTCACTTTAATGGAATGTAGTATAGATGCTTAAATTAAGCGTGTAATCCCATTGATAATGCTTGAAACATAAGCAAATGAAGGATTACGTCTAAGCCTTTTCCCTTCCCTCCGCCTTTCTTTTTTTCTTGATTTAAAATACAGCCAAACCTCACTATAACAAGCCCTGTGTATAATGAACCCGTTGTTTTAACCTTGTTTATAACAGTTTCCCATCTTCAAGAAAACTGTCTAACCCTAATGAATTTTATTTTTCCCTTCCGGTCCCAAAGGAGTTCACTATACCATATTTTCAGATCTTTTCATCTGAAACATAAGAGCGAAATTATACAGGCAGCCACCTCATACAATTTTCAAATTCTCAATTGCCTTTCCCCTCTCAGGAAAAAAAAAAAAAGAAGAAGAAGAAAGAAAATTATTCAGCATATTAATTTCAATGCAGAACTAGAAAGAGTAATCACCCAAATGGATGCATTTCGTATAATAATAATTTACCATCAACAGCGATCTGCGGTAGGAGGGAGTCGGCTTTCAGAATTCAATTAGGATTTGAAAACTAAGAGTCAACTGCAAAGTCTGACCTGTTTACCATCATTAACCCAAGAGGCTTCTCCCCTGGTGACTGTTTAACCCTTGACTCCGTTATAAAAGGTGCTCTTTTCCCCTGTGCCAAGAGTTCTCTGGAAAGCAATGGGGCTAACTCCACAGGTCCTGGTGGGGTGAAGTGGGGTGAATCCTGCTTTACTCGGACTCCATCACACCAGACGCAGCCGGTTCCGTGGGCACTCTTGCCTGCTCCTTGTGTGCGCCCACAACATCTGCAAGCACACATGAGGCGTAATCCAGTGGCGGACACATAGCTGCTACCTGAACCCATGTGCCCGCCCCTACTCTACACACTCAAGTCACCCTGTTGCTTACAAGAGGATTTCTTGCATGCAGGAGTGCCTTGGCGATGATTGATTTCAGTGGCACTATTTGCACAAAGAGGAATCATTTCAGTGAGTAGGGATTTATGGAATTGGGGGCAGGTCCTCTAGATGTGCTTTCTGCTACAATACAGAGAATAACTCAGAAACGTGCTGTCAAAATAATGCCAAAGCCTTTTAAAACCTTAAAGTTAGCATGGCAAAGAGAAAGAGAGAGTTATAAATGATTTAAACTGTGCTCTCTGTAGCATGCATAGAGTGCCTTCCAGTGGAGACAAACTTAGCTCAGAGGAAGATCCAATTTCGACACCTACTCAAATAAATGGGAATTTTGTCACTGATCAAACCCCTGGTCGACACGCTGTCTGCAAGCTCTCGAGGCCTAGATTTCAGCCTCAGAAAGTGTTGCTTCTCTAGCTTGGAATTCCACCTGTAAACAGTTGTTGCAGTGAACAGTGTGCCACAACGTGTAAATCTAACACAGCATAGAAGCTAGGACAAGGGTGGGGAAGCTCAGGTCCATGGCTAGTTTTTTATGTGGTCTCTTTCCACTTCCCGATTCTGGTCCCCGGATCCCCCACTCTCATCCTCGGTGACTTCAACATTCACGTTGATGTTCCTTCCCAGCCCTCCACCTCCTGCACATCATCGACCTCTCCCTCTCTACTGGCTCCTTCCCATCCGCCTTCAAGCACGCCACTATCTCTCCTATCCTCAAAAAGTCCACTTTTGACCCCTCTGACCCTTCTAGCTACCGTCCTGTCTCTCTCCTTCCTTTTGCTTCCAAGCTTCTTGAACGTGTTGTCTACTCCCAATGCCTCGACTTCCTCTCCGCCAACTCCTCCCTCGACCCCCTCCAATCTGGCTTTCGCCCCCTTCACTCTATTGAAACTGCTCTCGCTAAGATCACCAACGATCTTCTTGTGGCTAAATCTAATCACTTCTATTCCATTCTTGTCCTCCTTGACCTCTCTGCTGCCTTCGATACTGCTGACCACTCACTCTTGCTGGATTCACTTTACTCCCTTGGCTTCTGTGGCTCCGTCCTCGACTGGTTCTCCTCCTGCCTCTCTGACCGCTCCTTCAATGTGTCTCTTGCCAACTCCACCTCCTCCTCCCTTCCACTCTCGGTTGGTGTTCCTCAAGGCTCTGTCCTTGGCCCTCTCCTCTTCTCTATCTATACCGTCCCCAGGCAAACTCATTACCTCCCATGGCTTCCAATATCACCTCTACGCTGATGACATTCAACTCTATCCCTCTACTCCCTCTCTCTCTCCATCTATTCAAGCTCGCCTCACCAGCTGTCTCTCTGACATCTCTACCTGGATGTCTCAACATCAACTCAAACTCATCATGGCTAAAACTGGACTCCTTATCTTCCTCCCTCATCCTTCCTCTCCCTCCTCCCTGTCGATCCTCATCTATGGGGGTCACCATCCTTCCCATCCCCCAAGCCCGTAGCCTAGGCTTCATCTTTGACTCAGCCCTTTCTTTTAAACCCTACATTGACTCTGTTGCTAAATCCTGTCGCTTCTCCCTCCATAACATTGCTAAGATTTGCCCTTTTCTCTCTGTCTCCTCTGCTAAAACCCTTGTTCATGCCCTGGTCATCTCTCGCCTCGATTACTGTAACCTCCTTCTCACTGGCCTCCCTTGCTCTCCCCTTTCTCCCCTTATTTCCTTCCAAAACTCTGATGCCAGGGTCATCCACCTCGCTCGTCACTTCGACCACGTGCAGCCCCTCCTCTCCTCTCTTCACTGGCTCCCCCTTCCTGAACGAATCCTGCACAAGCTCCTAGTCTTCACCTATAAAGCTCTTCACAACCTTGCTCCCCCCTACCTCTCTGCACTAATTTCGCCCCGTACTCCAGTCCGTGAACTCCGCTCCTCCTCAGTCCCCCCTCTCGCCCTCTCATGCCTCCCCTGCTCCCCTAACCGCCTTCGTCCCTTCTCCCTCGCTGCCCCACATGCCTGGAACTCCCTCCCTGCTCACATCCGCCTCACCCCTCCCTTCATACCTTCAAATCCCTCCTCAAGACCCACCTCTTCCACTCTGCCCTCCCTGACTTCTCGCTCCCCTCACCTAACTCCTGCTGATACCCTCCATCCAGTACAATCTGTTACCTAAGATCTGTGTACTCATATCCTCACCACATGGACCAATCAGCCATCATTCTTGATGTAACTAAGCCAAGTACGTGCACCTGGGAGCTCGCATCCTCATG
This sequence comes from Sphenodon punctatus, assembly GCA_003113815.1. Classification (NCBI taxonomy): domain Eukaryota; kingdom Metazoa; phylum Chordata; class Lepidosauria; order Sphenodontia; family Sphenodontidae; genus Sphenodon; species Sphenodon punctatus. Next base: position 5,180,503 of record QEPC01012679.1, on the reverse strand, counting down.
AATGATACACTCCTTGTCTCTCCCTCTGTTCCCCTTCCTTCGTCTCCCCCCCATCTCTCAGATTGTAAGCCCTAGGGCAGGGACCGTGTCTATTCCATTACTTTGTAAAGCGCCAGGTACATTGCTGGTGCTATATAAATGCTTGTTAATAATAAAATAATAATAATAATTTCCTACCTTCAAGCACTGAAAGACTGAGCTCAGGGCAAAGAAGCAGAGATGAGGGCCTACGCACAAGGACTGGGGACAGATACATGGTCTGGATCCTCTTCCTAAACGCCAACCATGCCCAGTTCCCAACTTCATTGCGGCCCTCAGGGCTTTTACTAATTCTCAAAGTAGCCCCTGGGCGGGCAAAGGCTCTTTCTGCCTGACCTAGTGAGTGCAGCGTTCCGAGACAGGACTTTCGTCCCCTCTGACTGTGCTGATTTGCTTGGTACGGGACTGGTTGTTAGACCCTTTCACCGCTTTTCCAGGGACCTAATTAGTTCTAATGTAGTCCCCGCAGGTAATATCTGCATTTTCAAGTGCCGGGTCAGGTACTCCCCGATAGGCTGCCTGATCACCAACTGGGTAGCTGACTACCCAAAAATCGTCAATTTCAGCTGCCGAATTTGTCACGGGGCCGTGCCTGGCTCCTGGTCTACCCGCTTCTGGCCCTCAGGTCTGGTTCAGACACTGGCTCCTCGCTCTCTTCCGGGGGGCCGGCCAGAGCTCCTGTGGCTGGCCATGCTCCAGTCTCCATGGCGAGCCTCCCAGATCTTTGGCCGCAATCCATTCTCCACCCCGCCGCTTGTCCGCCGCAGCTAGTCGATTTCTGGTCGGGTCGCTGGCTGCTCTCGTCTCCCTGCCTGCAGCAGCTGCCTCGCTGATCTCTCGACCCTCCAGTCACCCCACAGGTTACTTCTGACACCACCTGCGTATGAGACTACATTCTTCCTCTTCCTCCAACCCCCGCTCACCTGCTGGGTTCAACATTTAAAGAGACCCTGATCTTAAAGAGACAGGGTTCCAGTCTGGGCACCCGGTTACAGATTTACCTATTTATTTCCCCCCTGATTACCGGTTGGTGACTCGAAATGGGAACTCAATCTATCAGGACTGAAAGTCGGTATTCCAGGACATCTGAAACACGAATCCAGCACTAACTAGGTATCAATTAGCACCCAAAATTGTTGGGTTGAGTCGGGTACCAGAAATTCTACGCCTGTACCTGGTTTTGCGGGTACTTGGTTTCAGCTCTATTTTCCAGTGCTGCAAAATGGGCACAGTGGGAAACAGCATGTGCAGGGGATGGGAAACAGTGCTTGCAAAGGAAGTCACGTGCATGCGTTTCTATCCTCTGATCACTGCTTCCTGCTCTCCCCCCACACTATCACTGCCTGCCAGTAGGGGAGGTGACACCTTTGGCTCACAACCGCTGCCTTCAAAACAGGTAAATGTGCTGTGTGTGCATGGGTGAGAGTGTGTGTGTGTACGTGTGCGAGAGAGAGAGAGAGAAGATGAGAGCCAGTGTGAGTATGTGGGGGAGGCGGGGCCTATTAGCCAAAGGGGCGGGGCCAATGCCTACTTTCATCTATGAAACGTTGAAGGATACGGACTCAGCTAATCCTCCCAACTGCTTCTAGGATTTATTTATTTCCACCTAAACATTTCCCCAACCATAATCATATCTGCAGTTTTGTGTACAGCAAAATTCCACCCTTCTCCAGAATTTTTCAAAATCAGCAAATGCTAAAATATGGATTGTATGTCTTCAGTTGTGCTACAGTTTCAATAGATATAATTTCTTACAAATAGCTTTTGCTCAAAATAGTTCTGAGAAAGACATGGGTTAGAAGATAGATAGATAGATAGATAGATAGATAGATAGATAGATAGATAGATAAGATCAGATATAATTTTAAGAAAATTAAACTTGCTTTCCTATTTTACTCAAACTGAAAGTTTTGAAATCAGTGAAACTAATCATCTAATTACTGAGATATATTAAAATGTCTCCGTGTTACTTTAGCAATCATTGTGCTCTGACAACTCCCAATCTCTGCATAAGGCAGATTTTTATTATCGATGTTGTTTCTCTGTCGGCAGATTTTCCAGTCGGGGCAGTTTGGGTAAGGTGAATTCTTTATCAGTACAGGGAGGTGGACTAGATGACCCTTGGTGTACATTACAACAAGAGATTGGGAGCTACCCCGAAAGTAGTGAGTACTTACTGTAAGTTCCAGAGAAATTCAGAACCAAGACCTTTTTAACTGATAACCCTTTTTTCTCATTTTGCAAGTGAGATCATCTCAGAATTTCTTTGCCCCTAGAAGTTTCTCCCTTTGTCTTTTTCAGAACTCTGCTGTTCTGAAGTCACTTTAAAGACAGGAGGAAAACATTCTTTTAAAGAAAAAGAAAGAAACATTTGATGTTTCAGAAACTGCTCCAAGCTAAGGAATTTCATTAACACTCGGCACTTTTTAAAAAACTGTGTCAAGTCAGGACAAACACACTTTCTTTGGTGTGCAAGATAAAATTGTTTTGCTAAAAGAGACATGGGAAGCATGCCCCAGAATCGCATTCTGAGGTAAGACAATTGATTAGCAGAATGCACTAACTGGGCACAGCTTTTAAAAAGTGTAATGATGTCTGCACTCCTCTGTAGGTTTTCTATGCAAGAATCTCATTGTGCTTGACCGACCTTAAATAAGTTTGCCCCACAACACCTAAGGGAGGCATTATCCTCATTTTACAGATGAGAAACTGAGGCACCGATGATCCATTCATCTGCTTTCTTTCCAGACAGTCGCTAAGATTGACACAGTATGGGAGGAGCCAGTTGATGGATTCCTGAATGCAAGCAATCCAAGCAGGGGCAGCCTTACTTACTGCCCCGGACTCTGCTCTTCTGGGATGCTCAAAAGTGGCCTCCAATTGTACAAGAGCAAGGTTCAGGGCCCCCCCCATTTTCCCAGCGGGACCCCAAACACGACCCCTCCCAAGGGAGTGGGGCCATGGGGTAGGGATGGGGTTGTCAGGTGCCCCAGAGTTTATTTTCACCTTGGACCATGCAAATTCTAAGGCTGGCCCTGAATCCAAGTCCCCAGTGTTCTGCCATCTCAGCTGGCAGGGGAGAAATTGCTAGTGGCTCTATGTGTTAGCAGAGCCAATAGCAATTCCGAGTCACTCTATTCTGCACTGGTCAGACCTCACCTGGAGTATTGTGTCCAGTTTGGGGCACCTCATTTCAAGGAAGACATTGACACATTGGAGCCGGGTTCAAAGGAGGACAACAAAAGATGATAAAGGGCCTGGAAAATAAATCCTATGAGGAAAGTTTGAAAGAACTGGGTATGTTTAGCTTAGCAAATAGAAGATTAAGGGAAGACATAAGAGCAGTCTTTAAATATCTAAAAGACTGCCACAAGGGGTACCTTTAGACAGACAGCAGCTCCGTATCTGCCTGCATCAGCCTGATTCACCCCTGGGTTGGCTGGTCTATCTGAAGGCGCCCTGCCAGGTGTGCAAGCACCCTGCTGGCAATGCTCTGATCATCCCCGAGTGCACCACACAGAGCAGGCCAGCCAAACCTGGGTCACCAATCGGAAGTGAAGGTGCTGTCTATCTGTTGGGCGGACCCACGCCTGGCTGGCTGGCTGTTGCCCCGGTCAGCGCCATGGAGTTGCGGCCGCCAGCCTAGAGTGTTGGCTGAGTGGCTACAACTCTATGGTGTGGGTGGGGAGGGGGGCACCACGCAGGCAGACTGTAGCCTGGGGTGGACCCAGGTCGGGCTGGAAGCAGGTAGACATGGGGGGGAGGGGCGCACCCCCAGAACAGCTCCAGGGGTGACCAAACTCCGTGTCCATGTAAAAGGCATCCAAGCAAGATGGCAGCTGCAAGGAACCGTTCTTCATGGCTACCGAAACAACGGGATCAAGTTAGAAGAAGGTAGATTTCAGTTAAATATCAGGCAAACGTTCCGAACGGTAAGAGCTGCGCGGCAATAGGAAAGGTTGCGTAAGGAGGTCGTAGGCTGGAGGTTTTCAAAAAGAGCCTGACAACCACCTGTCAGGGAAGTTGGGGTTGCAGTCATCCTGCACCCAAGTACTGGGGTTTTTTCATTCAATTTTCCGACTTTGGTACCAGATTTCCAACTCTCAGTACCAAATTTCGAGTTACCACCCCAGGTTTCCTTCCCAATTTCCCATCGGAAATTGGTAAATCGGTTATCTGGAGACCAAAGTATCTGATATTTTGGGGTATGTGGGTACCTGAACTGCATTCGGGTACCCGGAAATTGAGGTGTTGCCAAATTTGGATGCCAAACGCGGTATCCTTTTCAGCATAAAGAATATAGGAATAAAAGTACATAAATTTTTTTTTGTAACGCCCTATAGGTCCCCTAACCCTGACCGCTATCCCTTGCCTGCCAAACACTAAAGAAAACGTAAGAACGTACGTAGTGCCGTACTGGGTTGGACCGGCGGTCCATCCTGTCTCCAACAGCAGCCACCCAGCTCTGGTAGCTCAAGAGAAGTTCATGTACAGGTCATGGCGGTGTCAAGACTTAGGCCACTTTTATACGAGGTGCTGAAAAGTGCCTCCTGAGTCCCACGTTGAAAGAAAAGCTTCGCTGGGAGTGTTTACGTGCTCCCCGCGCTGCCGGAAGTGACGTGCTCCCCATGACGTGCTCACTCCCATTTTGGGAAAAGGGCAGCCGTTCCGCGCATGCACGGTGGCCATATTGCGCGTCCACAGAATGACTGCCCCCTTTTGGAAAAGGCTGCACGTGCGCAGAATGGCCAGGTGGGCATCTTGTGCATGCGCAGGTTTTGGGAGGGAGGGTTAAGCGAGATTCTTGCAAGAATCTTGAACCATTGGTGAGATCCCGGTAAGATCTCGCTCATGGTTCTCGATTCTCATGAGATTTAAACTGATTCTTGTTTGAGCCCTACTGGGGAGGAGGTGATCTGTAAGAGATGTGGGGTCCAGGTTGCTTTGGGCTTTCTAGATTGACAGCAACACTTTGAATTTTGCCTGGAAAGCTACCAGGAGCCAGTGCCAAGTCTAAAACACAGGTATAATGTGCTCACAGCGAGCCAGCCCTGAAAGGAGAGAGGACACCACGTTCTGAACTTGCTGCAGCTTCCAAACAAAACACATCCCATTCTTTTAGCATGGTGTACACGAGGATTCTGTGCAACTGCAAAGGATGGGGTGGATTCTTCCTAGGGTTTGACTCTCAAGGCTCTTGGGCACCTACAGGTTACATCAGCCTGGAAGAGAGCTGTACTGTTGATACGCGTGCCCTGGGGGAGGTAGATATTCAAAGGAGTGCTGAGCTTTTCTGAAAATCTGAGGGCAACTTTCCCAACAGCAGCTGCTTGTGTTGAAACCTTGGCTCTTATTTGCATGACTGCAGCCCCCCCAGGGTACCAGAGACAAAGGTCTCCTGTGCTTTGGGGGCTGGATCTAGCTCTCTGGACTCCCAGCCCTGTGCTTAAACAAAAAACAATTTGAAGTACCCTCAGCCACAGATGCTTTAAAACAGCTTTATGGTGGGGAAGGGTGGGAAGGAATATTTTCTTAAGTACCATTTGATGTTTCAGAATGGTTGCAGGGCTGGAGAAAACATGTTTATTTATCACTGCACTGAACGTAATGCGAAAGATTTGTTCAAGAGATGAGAGGAAAAGAAAATGGGCAACATTTTCTGTAATGCCTGCAGAGTGTTCCTGGGCTGCAGGAAAAAAATAATAATATTTTGTTTCTTTCTGTCTTGCCTTTTTTTTTTTTTTTTTTTTTTTTAAAAATAATCGAGCATTTCAAATTGAAGAAGAGCTTCAGGGCTCGAGGAATCATTTGATAAAACATCCCGGCATTTACATTCTTGCAGTGGGAAATAAAAAAAGCAAAGTTTTATCATCGGAACGGTAGTTTAGTGAAGCGAAAGGAAGTCATCCGGCAGCGTTCGACCATCTATTATTAACTCTTTCTGGACGCAGTCCCCTCTGCAACTGCTTGCAAAAGCATCAGGCAAACCCCTGTCCCTTCCTGCCAAGTTATCCAAAGTCCTGAAGCCATTACCATGGCAGCAAAGGTGGTGTTTAATGTCTCACGTTCTAGTTTTATTAGGGAACTGAAAGCAGTCTGACAGGGAAAGCAACGGGGTTTGACAGTGGCCTAGGAATATTATAAGACTTGTAAAAAGCAAAGAGAAAGCACATAAAAAAGCGGCTGAATCTAAATCTCAGATCGCTCACGGCAAACGCAGTTTTGAACTGTACTTACCTTTTTGGGGACCCAGGTTAATCTCTGGTGTCAACGGGTAAAAAACCAGAAGTGACGCCAGGCTGCCACGTCCCAGGCTGACCCGGGACAGGCGGCCCAGGTGGACACAGTGTGTGCTAGGCCAGGGCGCAAAACAAAAATGCACCCAGCTGGGTCAATGGCTGCAAAGCCCAAGAGCAGGGAGAAGAGGAAAGGTGCGGCTGGCCGGCCCTGTGCTGCACCCAGCACCGCGCCTCCTGCCATGGCGGCTAATGACAGCTAGCCGTGGCTGCCTGTCAGATCGGCCCGGGAACAAACGTGCAGCCCTAGGGTGGTCCAGAGTTTTCTGAGGTCAGAGTTCAGGCGATCTGCCAATATGACCTGAGATACCTGCTGGCACCTGCCCAGGGCTCCGTGCCCAAGCAGGCCAAACCGGTCTCCTGTCCCGTTTGTTTTTACTCCCTTGTCTTCAGGAAAACGGGTTATTTTGCTCAGGCTAATCTCAGACTCTTGGAGGACAGAGGGGTTAGATGCAGAAGTAGTACGTCGAGCTAGTCTGCCTTTAACTCTTCTGCCAGCAGATCATTTCTAAAACCAGCTCTTTCCCACTCTTCAGATCCCTCCTTAAACACCTGCCTCTTCCCAGGCGCGGGAATGGGGCCCGGTCCAGAAGATAGAATGGGCCCCTCCTGGGGCACTCCGCTCCAGTGTGTGTCTGCACTATGTACAGGGGGGAGCTAGGGGGGAATGGGCCCTGCTGGGGCACTCCACTCCAGTGTGTGTCTGCACTATGTACAGGGGGGAGCTAGGGGGGAATGGGCCCTGCTGGGGCACTCCGCTCCAGTGTGTGTCTGCACTATGTACAGGGGGGAGCTAGGGGGGAATGGGCCCTGCTGGGGCACTCCACTCCAGTGTGTGTCTGCTTGCTGGAGGTCACCTGTTGGAATACCTGCCAGACGTCCTTTGCTTTTGAGAGATCTCACAGCCCAAGGCCGTCTGGCTGCAGGAAAATGCTGTGAAAAGACTGGGTTTTTTTGTCGTTGCAGATATCTTGGGCTGGATGAAATTAGCAGGTCTGCTTGCTAAGGCAGACAAAAGCCAGAGAGGGTTGGCATGTAAATACCCGCAAAGGATGCCCAGAATTGGATCGCAGCAGTTGTCTTGGTTGCTCTCTTACCAGTAACCACATGGCACTGGAAAGAGTTCTGAACTGGAGCAGTTCCCCCAAGGTCCCTTGGCTAAGATGATCAGACAGAAATCCAGCTCTCCTCGCGGCCACTGCTGCTGTGGTTTGGCTGTAGTTTCATTTGAACTGCAGCATGGATCTTAAATAGATAGTGGATATGCTAATAGCTCCAAGGTTTGTTCGTGTAGCCTACGTGAGGGTGGTTTATCTGTCCACGCTCTACCTGATGTACAGAATATAAGCAAGCCTGTCCCCCGCTCAGAACCCTCAGATTCCTGAGTAATTTCAGGATCAGGTCTGGGTCTAGCTGGTACAAAGCCAGAGCTGGGTGTGAGGAAGGCACCCAGAGAGCAGGTTCAGAACAGAGCCACACAGACCTAAGCAGGAATGCAAAGGTCCAGTGCAGAAACACAGGAGACAGGGATACATAGTTATGTTCCCACTTTACAGATGGGGAACTGAGGCTGAGCGATAGCTTGCCCAGACCCACCCAGAGAGTTCATGGCTAAAATGGGATTTGAACCTTTGGCCTGCTTAAGTCTAAGTCCAGTACTACAACCGCTAGGCTACGCTGCCTCTCACCAAAACATTCTATGTGGTGTAAAAGGGGAAGAAAACTTTGGGTGAAAACAGACATGCACCGTGACTCCGCTTCAACACCGCTTTAACATTTTTTATACATGTTACAGGGTTGCCTAGGGTGCCAATAACAGCCCTGCAACATGTATAGGAAATGTTAAAGTGGTGTTAAAGCAGAGTTACATGCATATGTTCGCCCAGGCCTTTGGGGGTGGGGGGTGGGTTAAGGTTATTGTTTTTTCGCCCCTATCCTATTTTGCTGTTTTAATTTCCGGGCCCTGTTTTAAACATTTTTATTGTTGATTATTTTAAAATGTTTTATATTGTTTTTATGTATTTATATTGTTGGAAGCCGCCCCAAGCTGTTTACAGGGGGGCCGGGGTACAAATGACAGTAATAAATAAATAATAAATAAATAAATAAATATCTGTTTTCACCCTATGTTTCAAAAACAAGCAGTTTTCCACAATTCACAACAACTTGCAAAAAAGGAAAGGTGGGTCTGATGAGAGGGGGGAATGTGGGTACAATTCTACCAGACCCCACCCCCCAAAAACTCAGCTCCCCTCCAAAGAAAGTCAAGAATTTGGGGGCCAAATGCAGCCCACGATGAGTTTTTATTTGGTTCTTTCCAGTTCCTGCCCCCAAAGGACTGAAAGCATGAGCTCAGGGTGAAGGAGTGGAGGTGAACACAGATGAGGGCATGCACTCAAGGACAGGGGACAGATTCATGACCTGGATCTTCCTCTTCCCGAGCGGCAAACATAAAACCGAACGTACAATGTGCTTCCCAAAAGAGGGTTAGAGTCCATACAGTACCCTGTACAGTTGAGTTCCCACTGCCTTCCTCCTAGTAGCAACAGAGACAAGCTTCCAGTAGTAGCCCGGTCCCTGGGATTCATCCCCCTCCAGAACCAGGGCATGCTCCATCTCCTACAGCAATTAGCTCTAGACTGACACTCCAGTCTGAAGCACAGGCATTTATACCCCTGGGTGTGGGCGTGGTTACTGCAAGGCAGCTAGGCTTAAAGGTCCAGGACCCCCCAATGTACGTTCAGTATTTCTGAACAGTGCCCCCACTTAACCCCCATATTGCATATACGCATATCATTATCATATTAATATAACAACAAAAACAGCACTGTAGAACAGATATATAAATATTTTAAACAAAAAACTTATTTACCGTATTAGTTTTGACAGGAACCATATTTCTGCTATGGAGAAATATCAGATAGTGGTCCCATCACACTTACACAGACAGATGTGTTGCTGGCCACGCCACTCCTTCCTGGGCCACAGACCCCTGGGGTGTTAACTAAAGTGGCTACGGGAGTAGAGAACAGAATGTGGGACTGGGAGCCAGGAATTCCTGTGTGACCTTGCCATTTATTTGTCACATGGCTTTGGGAAACCGGCCTAGCCGACAAGTTCAACGGACAATGAACTTGCAGCAAAAACATCTGGATGAGCGTCTCTCCTGCCCACCGCCTCCTGCCTCTTTCTCTCTCTCTCCCCTCTAATGTCCTGCCATCATCAATCATCATCATCATCATTATCTATTTCTCCAAAACTGGGTATGAAATGACTCGGTCTGTGACCTTGACGAGGTCTTCTGCGATACAGGATTCCCCTCAGAAGGTGACAGATCGATAGATGTCCCATGGTCCGTATAATAGGGTGGCTCCTCTGAGCCAGCAAGAACCCTATTACCGTGCTACCTTGTGGCTATATAGCCAGGCATCAGACTTAGAGCATGCCCAGTTGAAGCTCAAAAGTCCTGGGGCATGCTCAGTAGAGCCCCAGAAAGCCTTCTGAGCTCTAAGTCCCCAGACATGCTCAGTAAGGCCAGTTGGAACTGAGCATGCTCAGGGTCTATAAAGGGCCTGAGCTCAGTCTGCTGAGTGTGGCCGTAGGAGGAGCTTACTGCTTCAGCGCCCTCCTCTTTGTCACTGGAGCTTCTCCAGTGAGACCCCCTAGACCCTCGTCTGCAGAACCTGTTTGGAGGAACAGGAGATGAAACAGATCAGGTGGGATCTGCCTATTTTAGGCCACCAGGATTACCAGAGAACCCTGAGGGTCTCAGACCTTGAGAGGCTGAACCTCACAAACAGGGAAAGACTCTATTTGACCCTGACAAATCTGAGGACAATAAAGGGTATACAACCTATATACTAAGTACACTATTGGCGGTGTAGGCCTTGGCTATAAGGGGAGGTTGGAGGCCAAGGGTGGGACCCCTACAGGGGGTACCCCAGATAGTGAAACCCCTTTCTTGGGGAGGGGGGATACAGCTCGGCTGAGGGATGGACAGGCATAGCAGAGGGGTTTGCTAATTCCCCAAAGATATCCCTGTGTGGCCCTGGAACCCCCTGATACAGTCTGCGTTTTGACACAGTCGCAAATAATATAGCCCCACTTTCTTACGTTGTCCTTCGAACTGGCTGCCAACCTTGGTTCGCAGACGATCTAAACTCCTCCAGGGTCAGCCAGTTCTGCTCTGCTGCCGCCAGAAACCGTTCAGAGATGTCCACGTGTGCATTTTTACCTCCTCACCAGAAGCCTCTAGCCGTCTGCCTGCCGCGCTTCCAATCGAGTGAAAGCGAGAGAGCTTTCCGTCGCGGCAAGGGAGTTTCCCTGTGGGCTTATGCAGCGAGTAGCCACAACACAGAATCAAACAGCTGGAAGGGACCTCGAGGGTCAGCTCCTCCAGCTCAGCCCAACCGTAAAATGGATGGTTGCCTGGCAGAGGAAAGGGTGGAATGGGAGCAGGGCTGGCCATTACAAGGGAACCCGGTGCAACTGCCATGGGCCCTGCTATTTCCTCTACCTCCAGGGGGCCCACAGTGGCCCCCACTTCCCCCCCCTCATTCTCTCCCAGCTGGGCCCCAAACACAACACCCTCTAGGGCCCCGCAGAAGGTGCCCCACGAGGAGGCAGGGCCATGGGGGGAAAAGGGCGGTGCTAAAAGCCCATCTTCTCCCTGGGCCCTGCAAATTCCAAATGCTGGCCCTGGATGGGAGACTCAGTCACTCAGAAGCAGCACTGGCCTCCCAGTCTGCCGTCTCCCACAGACTCACCCTCTATGGTCTGGGTCGCTGCCCCGGTTCTATGGAACTCCCTTCCCCTGGAGGTTGGCTTGAGCCCGAGCCGGAGCATCTTTCGGAGGCAGTGCAGAATATTTCTGTTTTGGGTAGAGCGTTTGGCAGGGGGGGATTGGGGTTGGGGTTGGCTGGGAGGTTATGCGTGATTGTAGGTGGGGGGAGAGGTTAGGGAAATTTTGTGGCGAGTTCTTAGGGAGGGAATTGGCCTCCAGCGTCTTTGGATGACCAAGGTCCAGACACCTGGGTCTCCACTTAATGTGTATTCCCCTTGGCACGTAGAGGTAGGATTGGCTTTCAGGGCCCCGGTCCTTGAAGCCTTGCAGCAAACATTTGAGTATTTCACATCCAACCCGCGGACAAACTCACCGCAGCTGAGCACACCCTCGGCACCTGGCCGGGCTGCAGCTTTGCCCGCTCATCCTAAGGCTGGAAGGTGTTTGCGTAGCTCAGAAATGTAGCTACTGTGGCGCGAGGGGACTCAGCGGAGACAAAGCCTTGGACTCTAGCCCCCAATCCACAAGCGGTTTGAGGATCACTAGAAAATGTTCAGAGTTGGGGGGAAGCGAGGCCAACAGTCTGCCCCCACCCACTCTGAACATTTTCCACTGCTCACTCTGAAAACTTACTTCCTTGTTGGCCATTCCGGGGACCTCGCTGGAAGCTAAGGAGGCTAAGCCTGGCTTGGAGTTCCATAGGGAGGACAACTGGAAGACCTCAACCCCTTACCCTTGGAAGGGCATAATTAGGACATAAGCCTGGACCCTTCAAATCCTTGTCACATCACTGTTGATGCTGGGAATAGTTAGGAATCAGATGCCAGTAACATGACACACACACACCCTCCTCCCAAGACAGGCACACGCGCACACAGGGACATTTACCCCATGCAGGGTTCAATAAGCATTCGATTTGATGCCCATTCAGAGTTTCTCCAGTGCACCCTTGATTACTGCTCGAACGATATCATTCCTGGCAGAGGAACTGATTGATTTGGGGATGGCGGTTTATGAATATTCATGCGGCATTTCAGTCAAGAGAAGGCATTAATATTCCCAGGAAGAAGAATGAAACGTACACCCTAATTTAATGAATGATTGTAAATATGTATCTGATGGATAACGTGACCACAGACCTCTTTGCAAAGGTTCTTGGAGCTGCGATTGGTGCTTTCCTTGGAAACAAAGGAAAGGAGAAGGCAGCATGCAGAAAGGGAGCCAAAGGGTAGAGCTGAGGAAGGCGAGAATTTGCTAGGATAATACACGTACGAAAATAAGGCGTGGCCAGGCTGGGTCAGACCAATGGTTCATCCAGCCCAGTATCCTGTCTCCAACAGTGCCCAGTTTGGAGAAGTACCCAACAGGTTGTGATGGGGCAAACCGTTCCTTTAAGATTTCCACCTGCAAGGATGTCTGCCTGCAAGTGGCCCAGGCCAATCAATAGCTTGCAGACTACAGAGAGGGTCTAACTCTTTGCTTTACGCCTTTATTCACCTGTTCTGAGACACGTCTGGACAGATACCTACATACATCGATCGCCGTACATTGGCCCCAAATAGTCCATTCCCTCTGTTCAGCTCTCCCGTTTCTTTGGCTCTGCTGTGTGTCGCCCTGAGGCGAGTCACCTTCTGGGTTCTCAGCACTTTGGCCCTATCTCTGCAGCTTCCCCAAATGTGGGTTCAGGACCCTGGACAGTGTAGAGTGCATAGGAGCCAGATTAAGCACAGGTCTGACTGACCCATGTAGCTCTGTGCCACACAGACTCCATCTCCCTGCGGGGGTTGCTAGCCTTATATACTTGGAGGGACGGGTCTTCAGTGAGCAAGTGGGCTCCTTTAAAGGGGCCACATCCCTCTTCATCCCACCACCTTTCTGGATTTGATCCAGAAACTCTGGGCGCTCCAGGGTAAGCCCCAGACATTCCAGGGGAAGCCCCACTTTCTCCTGCTCAGCCAGGTGGACTTGGAGAAATCGTGGCTTCCGAGGGTGGCAGGGAAGGCCTTCCAATAGGCAAGGATGGGGCCACTGGATGAAGGAAGGGGGGAAAAGACCCACCAGAGGCACCTGCCCTGTCAGCTCCCCTCAGGAGCAGCAGCACTCTTTTCCCCATCGGCAGCAGTGCAATTGAGTTCTGTCATGACTCCTAGTGTTCCTGCCATTACCCCTCCCTGCAAATGTTAGCCGAAGGAACCGGAGGAGTGCATGGGCAGCGGGGGCGGGTGCGTCTCACTGATGTGTGGACGATGCCACTGGTGGCAGGGGAATAATGACAGTCCAAAATGAGGGGGAGCTGTTCCTCCCCTTAACTCTGCCTCCAGGTTAATTGGCCTAGTCTGTGCTGAAAGGGGAAAAGGCTTGGGATTGCCTCCTTCCCTATGCCCCCCTCACGGTCTCTTTGGGCAGCTGGGGCTGTGCCCTCAGCACCCCAAGTGCAGATGGCACAAGCAGGGGTGTTCTCGGTGGCTGCTCCCCGACTTTAGAACCCCCTGAGCTTCACCAAAGCTTCAGCCACTGTGTGTGTGTTCTGGAAATGGGGCAAAACCTTTTTCTTTAGGCGGGTTTTTGGTGGCTGGAGATGGGTTAGGGATTAGGGGGTGGGATAGGTTTTACTGGGTTTTCTTTCATTCTTTTTCATTGTTTATGTTTAGTTTTAGTATAACGTGCCCTGAGCCTGTTGTTCTGGGGATAGAGTGGGATAAAAATCTAAATAAATAAACTATGGTACTAAGCTATAGTCAGAGGCGAGGAACCTCCGGCTGGAGGGGACGGCACATACAGCCCGCGGCAAGTTTTAATTTGGCCCCTTTCTAGTGCCTGGAACTGGGCCCCTGGATCCAATCCCTACCATCAAGCACTGAAACACTGAGCTATGGGGAAGGGAGCAGAGAGGAGGGGCTGCCCTAAAGATAGAGGGCAGATCCATGATCTGGACCCTCCGCTTCCTGGGCCCTCCTGCTCCAACTTCTTTGCAGCCTTTTGAGCTTGTACTCAGGGGGAAAGGTTCCTTGCCCCTGCTGTGCATTTCCCCCTTTCTAATTTTAAAGTTCCTTTAGCGGTGCTGAGTTGGCCTGAGTTTACAGTCGTTGTACAAGACACACATGCTCATGCAGCATCCCAGCAACGACTGAGCCACAACCTTGATCTTGCAGGATAATTTAGCATTGGTGATCTATCCAGTCCTAAGTCTTTCTGCTGAGTCAGCAAGGGGGGGGGGGGAGATATATATATATATATATATATAAAATATTCTGTTCTCGGCAGAACAGCGTCATGTTCTCACGTGTCAGTGAGTTATAAATTCAGGACTCACAGTCCCACGATGTACGTACATTTGTCAGACATTGAAGCCACGGATCCTGGGCTTGAGGAAGCGAAGGACTCTGGCAGTTAGCACTAAGGGCCCCGATTCAGCAAAGTGCTTAAGCACGTGCTTATCCTAAAACCTGTACTTACGCCCACCCCGTCCAAATTTAAGCAAATGCTTAACACTAAGGAAAATCTCGACTCCTGTGGACTTAAATAGCAACTTGAAATGAAACGCGTTGCCAAATGAGGATGTTTGACTAAACAGGGGGGCTGAACTAGGTGAGTTATTTCATGGAAGTCTCTGGTGAAAATCTGTGAATGAAGATTAATGCCCAGTGCCTTTCTTTTATACTGGGTAGATTGGGGGCGGGCGGGCGGGCAGACTTATGGCGCATGTGATCCACTTGATCCAAGTGTAAAGCATCAGGTGATTTACCAGGACTCCCCCTCCTGCTGGTTCGGATGCTGCAGAACCTACCCTCTCTTCCCGTTGGCTCCAAGCTCTTGTCTCAGGAGTGGTCTTTGTCTCACCTCAGCAAATGGTCTTCTCCACCACACTGGAGGAGCTCTCCTTGCCCACCCCTTCCCCAGAGACGCTGGGTGGAAAAAAAACAAACCAGCCATGACAGTAGCCTGTATTGCCCCGGGTCTCACCTGCCCCTTTATTTGTTCTGTCCCTGCCAGATGCCGACTTGCGACTGCCCTGGACGGGTGGCCAGCTGTTATGGAATACATCCTCTGGAAAAGTTCAGGAAACGCATCTCTGGCCAAGGCCTGCCCACCCGGGCCAACGCAGGCCCATACATTAGTTAGGCCTGTGCAGCGCTGCTGCAAGGTGGGGTCAGTGAATCAGGCCCCCCCAATAAACAGCTAATTGGGGGGGTCTGAGGTATTTGGGGGGGGGCTGAACAGCTGATCAGGGGACCTGGGGGTGGGGAGGGAGAAGCAGCACCTGGACTGTCAAAGTGACATGGAGCTGGCCCAGTGGCAACTTGCAAGCTAGCTCCCTGTCACTTTGAAAGGCCAGTTGGTGTGTCCCTCAGGAGCGCAAACCCCCCCCCCCATCAGCTGTTTGGCAGCAGCTCCTCCCGGGGCCCGTTCCTGCTGCGTCGCATTGGCCTGAGAGTACTGTCTTGTGCGGACGGTTCCTCAAGCCGCTCCGGGACGTGGAGGGACCTGTGGAGATGCTTGTCAGTTTCAATGCCAAGCTGGGCTTGTAGGGGTTAATCAACTTCACTCCCTAGCTGGGTCTTCTGGGCTTGTCAGTTTCACTTTCTAGCTTGGGCTTGTCAATTTCACTCCAGAGCTGGGGCTTGCTGAGCTTGCCAATTTCACTTCCTAACTAGGGCTTGCTGGGCTCATCAACTTCACTCCCTAGCTGGGGCTTGCTGAGCTTGTCAGTTTCACCCCTAAACTGGGCCTATTTATGGTGCCACCCAATGGGCTCCGTCTGGTGATCGGACTCCACAGGGGGTGGGGGGCAGCATAATGTTTAAACTGCTCCACCATGGGCTGACATCACAGTGAGTGACAGCAGATTGATTTCCTCTGGGGTTAAGATAACGTTTAAAGACATGCACTGTGAGACAAGGAAATGCAAATATTATAATCCCTAATGTCCAGACTTTGGCCAAAAAAGGCAGAGACTTGCCCAAGGCTGCACAGTGAGTCCTTGTCAGAGACCGGGCCAGGATTCTAGAGCAGCTGAGTTCAAGGGCTCGGTTCTCTGTGTCCACGCGCCCCTTAACTTTTCAGGATGTGCTGTTACCACAAGAGCCAGCACTGATACGGCAGTAAGGAGTCTGTCACTTGATCCACGTCGATTACCCCCATCAAATCAACAACTTGTTTGGAGCATGTCACTTGTTGTCCTTCAGGCAATGAGAATCTGGCCAGCCGGCCAACAAAAAATTGTTACACAATGAGCCCCAACCACAAGAAAAAGAAATTGGACACACATCTCTGCAAGTGCTTCCTGGGAGACATAGCCCTGTAGGCAGCGATCCTTGGTTGCACATCAGGCTGCGTGGGGACCGAGAGTAACAATAAAAATTTGGACAAAGATAGGCTTGGTACGGAACAAACAGGCAAGCAGCCGCTGAAGGCTTCTCAACATACAGCGCTTGGCTCCCCTCCAAAAGAGCTGAACAAAAGCAACAAAGAATCTCTGCAGATTGAAGCGAGTGTTCTCTCTGCAGCAACTGCTGAATCAACATTTAAATACTCTGCCAGCCCCCCTCCTTGTGTCCGCAGAACGTGAGCTACTGGGAAAGGCAGAAGATGTTCAAGGTCACAAGCGCATCATCAGCATGAAACTGTGAAGGAGCCTTGCAATTTCCCAGGAATCTGCAGCTGGCTGTCTCCACCTCAAAGAGAGGGGAAGGGGAGATGGGAGCTTTGCATTTCCTTCATCCAGGCTGGTTCTTGAAGTTTTAGAGGGAGAGAGGGTGGAGGCTGTGAGGGTCCCAAAAGATGGAGACAAAAATAGCTTCGACCATCTCTGTTATTGGACCACACGCTCGCCAGCAGAAATCGATCCAATGAAAGATTATAATCGGAATGACTTTCTGTCCGTCTATGAAGTTTTAAGGGCACATACGTACCTCCCAACTATCCCGGCGAAGGAAGGATTGCCCCGCTTTTGTGGTTCCACCTAACGTCCTGCTTTTGGAGGGAGTGGGCGCCAAAGCACTGGAGCGCCCCTGCAGTCTAGTCACTACTGGAGAATTAGTGGTCCTCCGCATGTGCACTGCTAGTCTATATTTTTTTAATTTATTCAAAAATTGATATGCCGCCCCCTCCTGTCTCAGGCATCTTGGGGCGGCTCACAGCAGTTTAAAACATATCAAAACAAACAATTATAAACTACAATTAAAACAATATAAAACCCACCCACCCCAACCCTAGTACGTAGGGATCTTGTGTGCCTGGACCACCAGAGCGTCAGGTGCCTGTGTGAGGCCGCAGCCAGGCGGTCGCCACGGCTGGAACCGATTCCCCACGGTCCGGGATGTACGTGTGTGAAGGAGTCCACGAGCGTGCCTACGAGTGTGCGAGGGAGGTGGAGCTTCTTGGCCGAGCAGACAAGGCCCACGGCCCTCTTTGGTCACCTGATGTCTTGAGAGTTACGCACACCTGTTTCTTCACACTTTGCGTGTCCTACGGCTACCTACACCAATAATGAATTTGGCCCTTTATTTCCCCCCCCCCGTCTTTTATTGCGTATCTCAAAATTTCCACTAAAGGCCCAGTCCGTGTGTGTGCAGGTTATCCGTACCCCCTCATCTTGTTTCCATCGCAGGCTAAAGCACCTCAGGGAAGTATGGAAGTTTCAGGGGGACCTCCCCACTCCTGAGGAGGGATTGGGGACTTTGTATATAATGGTGTTTTATTTATGGTCATATAATTTCTTGTTTTTACTTGGTGTGAGCCACCCTGAGCCTGCTGGACAAGGGTGAGATGTAAATTGAAAACACTAAATAAAATAATAATAATAATAATAATAATAAATGGGTAAATCAAAACACTTGCTCTATAGAGGCCTTGTTGATTTTTAACTCTACCTCCCGTCATGTCAAAGAAGGCGCACCCATTGGTGAGCCTGTCTTCCCGAGACACTGAAACTCCACCCCCGTTGTGTAAGCTCCACCCCCTCCCCATCGCGCACTGGGGAACTCGCAGGGGTGGTGGCAAAGTCTGCCGATTCCTTCTACTGTTCCTCGCTCCCCATGAGAGGATGGATCTCCAGGAGAGGCTACTGCCTGGCCTGCAGTTCCGCCAAGCAGCCCCCCCCCCCCCCCCAGCTGTAGTTGGTTGGCTCCCCTCCTGGAGTCTCCTCCCTGCAAATCAAGGAGGGGGTTTCCCAGACTGCTGCTTCTCAGAGCGGTCTCTCCTGCAGGTAGTGGGGAAATTAGCTTGGGAAGGCTCTAATGCGCTTAGCCGAGGATCAGGATGGGGAACCTACAGTCTGTGGGCTAAATCTGGCTCTCAGATGTGGGGTTTTAAATTTTATTTGGCCCCTTTCCGACTCCTGAATCTGGCCCGTGGATCCAGTGCTCAAGCACTGAAACAGTGAGCTTAGGGGAAGGGAAGAGAGATGAGGGTATGCACACATGAATAGGGGACCGGGACTGAAACAGGTACCCGATCTGGCTGGTACCCGTGAATAATACCCGCATTTTGGGGTAGCATTTCGGGCATCCGAATTGGAAAACCATTCCGAGTACTCGAAAAGCCATAACTTCAGTTACCAGATTTCCAAGTACTCGGAATTACCTGTAAAACTGAAATAATACAAACACACCCCCACAAATTTCCCAAAATCCAGGATGAAATCAGTATTTCAGTATACTGGTTTGTCAGTATTTAAGGTACCTGGTCAAAAAACCGTTCAGATACCGATTCATATCCAAAATCTTTGGTTGGATTCGGGTACCGGAAATTCGGTGGGCATAACCGTTTGTGCAGATCCTCATTTCAGCTCTATAGAGGACATATCCACAATCTGGAACCTCCCCCGCCCCATCCTGAGCAAACCCCTTAAGCACCTCCACCCACTCTCTACAGCACCTCCACCCACTCTCCAATCTGGGGAACATGTACTAATTTTCAAAGTGGCCTGCAGGCTGAAAAAGCTTCCCTGCCTCTACAGCCCACAGGCACAGTGCCCCTAAGATCCAGCAACACACTGTTGATCGACGCACCTTCGATTCTAACCGCTACAGTGGGGCTTCAACTAGAATAGCAATTCCCTTAAGCGTGGTAATCTCTTCCTTGCTGTTCTGAACCTTGACAAGGGGCCCAAAGGAGTTGCCTTTGTCTTGGAGCATCTTAATCACAGTATAAAATACTTTTTGGAGAAACGTTGCCTTCCCCTGCGTATTTGTCACAATGGATGCTCCGGTGAACAGGTAAATAGCAAATGTGCTGGCAGTCGTGCTTTTGGTTTGGCCCCATTAAGAACGCCCAGGGTAAGGCAGGGCTACACAGGTTTGCTTTAAAAAGAAACAAAAAAACCCCACAACCACCTCATGATGGTCCCCAAATTGTAAAAAAAAACCTCAGCATGTAATAAGAATCCAGAAGGTGTGACAATCTCTGCTAAGCTGTGACCCTGTCAAAACCAAGAGAGAGAATATTTGATTCGTACTTGGCTGCAAAACAGGGTTTGGGCTGTTAAAGGGATGCTGTTTGGTTATAAAGTATCCAGGTAACGGGGGGGGGGGGGGGAATCCATTTGCTATACTACTCGCAACACGTTACAGATTATTGTCAAAAAATGAAAGAAATTGAGCAAGTTCGTTTGCTTTCCACCCTGCTGGGTTTTGTATTTCTTTTCAGCACGCATAATCAAAACGGTAGAAAAGAGATCGCTTCAGCGGGGTTACCTAGGAGTAATGCATTCCAGTTTTAAACACACATTTCTTGCACACACACATATGTTTAACGCAGTTTGGGATCTGAAAAAAATCAGGGTTGCAGACAATATGCGTTTGCGGCTAGCACGTAGCCGCTGTTACAGCCAGAGATGGACATTGCTCTGCTACCGGTGCAAGGACCATAGAGAGATGGATTTTCGTTAAGGGCCAGTCTAGTTCCTGCATGTCTCCATGGTGCATGTCTTCCAATGGTGGGGTGAGGAGGAATGGCAGCATGGGAGAAAAAATGACTCACAGGCAGACTAGGGGGCAGTTGCCACCACTAGGGAAGACAGGGTTTGAGGTGGAAATGGGATGGGGCACTAGGGGCCGGAACGGGTCCCTGTATAAATGGCAGCTGCAGTAGCAGCAGCAAAACAGTGTCCTCCTCCCAGAAACTCTGGCTGGGGCCCTAGGAGCACTCAGAGAGGGGAGAGAGCAGAGCAGAACTGCCCCCATTGCTAAGGAAGGGCTCTGCTTCCCCCTCCCCCTGCTGTGCTGCAGCACCCCATGGCTTCCAGGAGGAAGAAGGGGGCTAAGGCTGACACTGATGCACATTTTGAAGGAACGTTTATGAAAAATACATGTTGCAAAGGCCTGCATTGGCGTCTAACACCGGGGACTACAGTGCCTAAGATCTAACCCTAAGGCGTCAATACAGGCCCTGCAACATGCATTTTTCATAAGTCTTCCTTAAAAATTTGCATCGGTGGCCGCCGTAAAGGGGGCACTTCCAGGAGGGAGGGACTATGCAGGGCCCGGGCTCAGGCCACAATTATGCCTCCCCCACCCATAGATGACTCACAAGCAAAATAATCAAAACCAAACAAAGCACAGTATACAGAATAGTTCGAATAGGATATTTTTTTCAAATAACAATTGTTCAAACAGGAATTAAACTTCTTAAAGTAACATACCTCAGATCATAATGGTTAAAATCATTTTAAAAAAGGACCCCTCTTATGTGGGACAAGCCCAGTCATTTAAATACGGTTAGTGACTCCGATGGGCCAAGGATGACAGAAGAGGGGCAAAAGTCTGCAGCCTATTCCAGACCAAAGAAAAGACTGGCTGACAAGAACAGTAGCCATGCTTAAAACGACAACAGGGCTACGTTAACAGGACTCACCTCTGTCCCAACCGCTAGCACACAGGGTACAGATTACTGGACAAAAAATCAACCTAAAACCATTCTCCGCAGGGGAATGTTATGGAGCTAGTTCCCTCACAGACTTTGCCACCATAAAATGCACAAAACAAAGGCAGAGATTCTCACCAAGAAGTTAGTGAAAACAAATTAATTTTATTTTTTTGGTTTGTGTAAAGGAAGGCACAAACTGCATCCCTAGGAGAATGGAATATGTAATGTATCAAAAACTCTCCCTAGGATCTTTCACTCCATCCTTCCCCCTACTCCCAAAGAATACAAACATTGAAAGAGTTGGCGTTCCTCCGCTCATCCCCAATCAGGGTCGGAGGCAGGGATTATTTTATTTTTTGGTAAACCCACCAAGCCACTCTCAAAGCAGAAGGGGAGCTCACGTGGCAGACTCAGGCTGCTTGCCGACGTTCAAGGAGGGGCGGGGACTAATGTGAGTTTAACTCACGTTAGCGTGATCACGTGAAATCCCCGCTTATTTGCGTGGGGTTTTAAACGCCGTTTTCCCGTTCAATTCGATAACGTGATACAGGGCTGGCTTCTGACCCCTGTATCACATTATTGAATTGAACGGGAGAATCACGCTAAAAACTCTTAGTCCCCGCCCCTCCCTGAACGTTGGCAAGCAGCCACAAACTTGCCCCAAGACGGAGGGAACTGCCCGCAGAGCCTGCCCACTGTGACCCTCACTTCCAAGTCCAGCCCCCAAACACCTCCAATCCAGCCAAGAGCTACCATATCCCCAGAGCCCCCCTGCTCTTTCTCCTGACCCGGAACCCTAGCTGTGCCCTCCTTCCTCAGAGCCCAGCTTCCCCCCACCCGAGTTGGCCCACACTTTCCTTGAGCCCGAGCCCAGCCATTTTCCTGCCCCAAGCCCAAGCTTCCGTTCCATCCACTCAGTCCTCTCCATACCCCATTAACCAGAACCTGCCCAGCTCCCAGCGGCCTCCCAAGCCGTCTCCGGACCCTAAGCCCAGCAGCTAACTTTCAGCTCTGGGCCCTGGCAGGCCCCCCCCAAAGCCCTGGGTGTAACCGCACCCCCTGCACCTCAATAGCTATGCCAGTGGAGGGAGAAGGGAACACAACACCTTGCCCCTGCTGCACGGCCCCACTCTGGTCTTCACCCAGGATGTTTTGCAGGACGTTTTTCCCTGCGGTGCCTGGGGCCACCGCCCTGTCTGGCCCCCTCTAAGGCCAGGCTGGGGGTGGGAACCAGGAAACAGCTGATGGGAGAAAACTATCAGGTAGTCACAAACACCCGGTGGCACAAACCTCGGTTGCTGCAGCTACGTTCACCCAGGAGGACATCATCAAATTAAACACGTGTTGGATTAGCATGTGTTTATCAATACGTCTTGTAACCCCCACTGTCTTTCCAGCTGTGCCTACCAGGGTTGGCACCTAGGCAAATTTTTAAGGAACACTTATAAAAACTACGTGCCTACTAGGGTTGGCACCTTTGCAAATGTTTAAGGAACACTTATGAAAAATACATATTGCAGGTCCTGCCCTAAGGCATCAAATGCAGGGCCTGCAATATGCATTTTTCATAAGTGTTCCTTAATAATTCGCAAAGGTGCCAACCCTAGTGCCTACTCTCACTGCGGCTTACCCTGGATTCCAAACCACTTCTGTTAAACTGGTCCTCTATCCCCAGATAGATGCTTTGGGTGCGGTCCCCTCTAATTCAATTCAATAGGAGTTTTGCCGTCCATTTCAATGGGGGCAGGATGGCCGCTTTGATTTCGGTTTCAGCGTGGCCTATTGCTTTTTAGTTTAAACCGGTTCTTAATCTAGTTAAATAAAATCCATAGAAATCAAGTGCTTATTGATTTCAGAGGGCTGAGACAGCCACTTTAACTGTATCAATTATAAGTCTCGCCTTTGGTGAGTCCGACGCCACTGCATGTGCACAAACCCGGAGGTGGAAGAGGAGTTGATTGGGTTAATGAACCCATATTAGGTTGGCATTAGCTAGCCCCTAGAAATCCCTATGCACATGTTCTCCTTATGGCTTTTCTGAGGTAAATGCAACTAGCCTGGGAAACAGGTTTGAGCTGATTTGGATACAGGTACTTTGAACAGGCATGAGTGGTTGCCGGGGAAGGAAAGAGTGCTATTGTCATTTCTATCGCATCACTAGGCATACGTAGAACTTTACAGATTTGCAAAACCCAGCTTACAATCTAAGATGGACAAGGAACACACACACACATTTTACAGATTTCTCCACTATCATTTCCAGTGTCGCTCTACTGGGCCGTGAGCAGGAGACGGAGTAACTACTTTGGTGTAGAGCTGCTGTCTGAATGCTACTGAAGTGGAGTAGTTAACGTTGTTTTAATTAAACTGAAGTAGTTACTTCGGTTTAACACCGTTCATCAGAACATGGGCTGAGACAGAATGGGTTTTGAAAAATTAAAGGCGTTTGTATTTGGGCTCCAAGAAGAGCCGGCCTTAGCAAAGCGTGACTTGGGGCCACCGTCCCACGCCCTGCTATTTTTCTATTTCTGGGGGCCCCACAGCGGTTCCCGTTTTCACCAGGACAGGGAGCAAGGCCCTCACTCCTTTTCAGTGGGAACCCAAATACAGCTACCAAGGGGGTAGAGCCATGGGAGAGGAGGCAGAGCCACCAAGAGCCCTGCATCTTATCTTCGTCCTGAGCCCCGCCAATTCTAAGGGGCAGGAGTTAGCAGCTGGAAAGGAGAAATCAGGATGGCACAGTGCTCACATGTTCTAACATGCCCTGACACGTCCAAGGCAGTCTAAAGATCCACGTATGGATAAAAATCAGCAACGGTCTTGTAAAGCTAATGTCCTCCCTGCATGAGCCTGGAAAAGTGCCTCCCTAATCAAATCTAGTGGTCATGGGCTTCTTCTGGTCGGAGCACCCTTTGTTTACTGATCCTGCAGATTATTCAGACTATTCACACCGCCCCAGGAGGTATTATTAACATCTTAACTCACCCCTTCCTTCTCCTTTGTTTGCCCTTCCCATTGCTTGAAGCTATCCTCTGCTGTATAAGGGACTCTTAGTGCGTACGGTGCTTTAGAACCAACTTGGCTAACCAGAAGGGTCTGTGTTGGTCTTCTCTTGGTCAGGGACAGATCTGGATCCACTGTCCTTGTTTCAGTCCCTATGCAATAAAAGCCTAGTGACCCGATCCTGAGAGCGTGGTGTCTACCTTGTTCAGCATGCGTGTACTTCAGCAAACCCAAAGCCCCAACAATGCAAGAGACCACACAAGGGGGTGTCTTTAGACGTAACGTCAACGGGTATCTGAATGTGTGTTTTGACCTTGATCTGAACACTGCTTTGGCCCTGTGTTTATCATGTGGCGCTGCTTAGGCACACAGCCCATCTTGGAAGAGACTGGTGTTTTGCTCGCCACCCAATCTCAGCACCTCGTTCCCCGTGTTGTATCTGCTAACACGCCACGCGATATCGTTAGACACAACATTGGGCACGTGTTCAGCCGAAACACGCAAAAATGTCCTTGTGACGCAATGGTGTTCACATTGCGTGTTCAACGGGTGGCCAAATGGGTGTTGGGATTGTTATGGTGCTTACACACAATGGCCAAGCACGTGCTTAGGGGTTTTGATATTTATGTCTAAAGATGCCCACAGACTCTCTGAGGCTGGTAATCAATAGAATAGGTGTGGTTGGACTCAAAAGGGGGGATGAGTTTGAAGCTTGATCGGGGATGGTCAGTGACTTTTAATTCTGTATAACCAGAGGCAGCCTGTTCATTCACCATCTTGCAATCAGCTTCCTTTGCTCTTGAGTTCTCTGTCACCAAATCCAGTCATCAAACCCAGCACTTCCTAAATCAGGGCTCAGCCAGCCAGGGGCTAAACTCACACCCAGTTAAGATGGAGGCTGTATACTTCACTCTCCCATACACACGTGCATCGGGGATTCAACACTTTGATTTTAAGCCACAACCCCAGCCCTCTTAGACATCGCGGAAGCACTGGGTTTGTTTAGCAGCTGAATAAAAATATCTTCTGCTGGGCAATTTTCATTGGCTGGTAACTGGACAAAAACTTTGCTTTGAACTGACATTTTCTGGGCATGACGACTGGCTTTGAAGCAGGAAGAGAAAATTAATGCGGAAAGTTGGCAGGTGAAGAAAAGAGATGAGATTCTTTTTTACTCTCTCTCTCTTTTGACGCTGATCATGGCAGCGTAGCTATCCAGGAGCTATGGAAACCTTGTTCGACTAAACAAAGATGTTCCAGGATAACCAGCCTTCAAGTTTTGTTTTCTTTTTCCTTGCTGAGTTTTCATGGGAACTGCTGCCCCCAGTGTCAGTGCAGCGCTGCCTCTGGAAAGCTGCAGAGTAAACACACACCCGGTTACTTTCAACAGCTTGCTGCAAACCTCCCCGTTGCCTGGCGATTAATTTCTCCACCGATCAGGCTCATGGCCAGACTCTGATCGCTCCTTACTTGGGAGAACAAGTAGGACGGCAGAATCATGTGACCTGAGAAGTTGGCATAGAAGCACTTCAAGACTGCAGGCTCTCAGCGGGAATTCAGGGCCACGTCCAGACTAAGTTAAGCCAAAGCAACTACTTCCATTTAATTAAGGCAAAATAACTACTCTGCTTTGCTAGTGTTCATATGAAGCGGTCCTGTGTTAATTTCACCCCCAGCTGAGACATAAAGAGCACTGAACCATGGCCACCACCCTCAGACTGATATGCCTTCGCCCGAACAGTTATTTCAGAATACAAAGCGGAGGGGAGCGTGGGGGCTTGACGTTCCAGGACTACATGCTTCTTTTCTTACTCCTGAACAGTCTAATGCCCCACTCATGTGAACACTTTGGGAGTAAAACAGGAGAAAGACCCAGCTGCATCAAATTAACTGTTCGTCAGAACGTGGCCTAGAGAGAGGCTAACTTCCCTGCTCCAAATTCTTCCCTTTAATGCTTCTTCCCCATCCTCTCTGGACACTGGAAGATCAAGAGCATTATGGTTTCTGCTTATTTCCAGTGGGAGGGTCCAAAAGGCCTTCCCCCTCCCTTACATCTGCTGTCAGCAGTGGTTCATCTGTTAGGGTCGACGCAGTTCAGCCCCACTAACAAATTTTGCTACCCCAAAACTCCAACAGACAGAGCAAGATCCAAGCTAGTTCCAGGCAGGCATGAGTGAACTCCTTTCTGTGCTTGCTCACAGCTCCCAAGCAGACTGCTGTGCTGCTGGTGGAGCACAGAGAGAGCCGACTGATCGTTAGCCCTTCTCTGCATTCAACCCAGGGCACTGTGCTTGGGAGCTGAAAGCAGGCGCAGAACAGAGCTTGCTCCCTGGTGTCTGCTGTGGCACTCAGAAGTCACAAGCAATGGCACACCTACACCCGGGACAGAGGAAGCAGGTCTGGTTTCCTTCTCAGAAGGAAGGTGGAAGGGGGGGGCAGGGGTGTAGATTGGTTGAAATGGGCCCTGTCCATATTCTAGCTACACACCTAGGGGGAGCGTGTGTGTGAAATGTAGACATTTCAGTTGGGATATATTTTCCCCAGGCCAGGCTCCTCTTCAGCCTCACCAAGAGTTTAAGAGCTTACACTACTTGCAGTCACGATGTTGTTCCGACTGCAGGGAGCTGCCCCTGACTTAGCTGTCCTCAGTCTGGGCACCGTCAACCGAAAAATTATAGAGAGAGAAGGCCATGATGCACCCTCCAAAAGCAATGCTGCAATCAATGCCTTCCTGCTCCATTAGCAGTTAGGGACAGGGAGGGGGGGATGGGAGAAGAATGGGGAGGGTGCAGATCATGCATTTATGGCATGCATTTTAATTTATTTGTATTTTTTTATTTTTCAGGATTTTTATGCTGCCCTTCCTACAAGGCTCAGAGCAGCTCACAATCCATAAAAATTAAGAACAGTAAAAAAAATCACACAATAAAAACAACCTCCCCTCCCAAAAACTCCCATTCCCACCCCCCTAACCCTACCCAAAAACCCAACCAACCCCATTTATCCTTGCTTGCCAAACGCTCTTTCAAATAAATTTTAAAAAGCTTTTGCACTGCCTCCGGAAGATGCCAGACTCGGGCTCAAACGAACTTCCCGGGGGAAGCGAGTTCCACAAAATGAGGGCAGCAACCGAGAATGCCCTCCCATGCACCCCCAGCTCCGTGAACAAGGATAACAGACGGGACCTGCAGGGGGGCACTCCTGGCCATGGATCCACACATTGGCCTTGCGTACGTGTTCTCATCTCTGTTCCTTTCCCCTGAGCGCAGTCTTTCAGTGCTTGGGGGTTAGGAACTGAATCCAGGGGGGCAGATCCAGGAACCGGAGAAGGGCCAAATAAGAAAACAGCCATGGGCCGAAGGTTCTCCTCCCCTGGATTACACCCACCCAAGCAGCCGTGTGAGCAAGACCTACACCAAGCTTAATCCTTCACTTGATGCAATTGTTTCTGCCTGTGTAAACTGGGTGTCAAGCCGTTCCACATCAGAAAAGGGGCCTCTTAGCAAAGCGAGAATCCCAAGATTTCCCCCCCCCCCCAGCTTAACCACTATCAACCCATCGACACGTCACAAAAATAAGTTTCATGCAGGTGGCGTGTTCCGTAAAGAGGTTAACGGGCACTCAGGACACTGAGTCGATTCCACGTTGCCAGAAAAGTTCAACAAGAGACAACTCAAAACCAGCGAAACAGCAGGGCTTCACCACCGCACCTAGGACGATGCCTGCCCGACAGTTCGTAAAACAAGATCAGGAGTTCCTGCTTCAGAGCCACCCAAGACCCAGCCCTGCATGGGTGTTTTGTGTGTGCAAATAGTGCAAGGCTGGGACACCCCCCCAGAAAACAAGGGGAGATTCTCAGATCAAATATTTGACCCAGAGCTTGGAGTGGGTAAACAAGTTGTGGAGGAAATTTGAATGATTGGGTGATCTTTTCTGAATTCTACTGGGAGGACTCAAACCAGAAAACTCCAACATTTCCAGACCCAAACACGGTGACCTTGTGCTCCCGCCAGACCATTCAAAAAGAAAGTGACTGACCTATTTACTCTGTGCAAGATGGAATCTAAACCTATGGTTAGAAAGAGGAGATTTTTCAAGTCCATTTCAGCTTTAAATTGCTATTTCAACCCAAAAGGTAGCCATTTCTCTGACAGCACCCCTCTGCAGAATAGTGAGCTATAGACAGTTACAATTCTGAACTTTGCACCAGTGAAATAAGCATTGCAACTACCTGCTTGCAGTCAATTATCGCCAGCAACACACTTCTTGGGCCCTTTGTGCGACTTCTTAAGACAATGGAATAAATTCAAGTTTCCACTCCTTTTCCGCCACTCGATCTGTTTCGCCAATTTTCAAAGCAGGCTTTTTCAAAAGAGCAAAACTGATTGGAGGGGTGGGTGGGGATTACCCCTTAGTCAAAGTGTGTACTTTGGGTCTGTGCCCCCTTTGCGGTTATTATTGAACAACTGTGGCTCAATCCCAGCCCACCTGAAAGTCACCTTGAACATCTTCAACTCCTTCAGAAAAAAACCTTTCAGTCAAAGGGAACTTGAAAAGGTGCAACACGCACCCTGACTTCTAAGCACCAATTAACATCCCAAAACGTTACTTAGATATTTCTTATTCAGCAGCCTCCTAGGGATGCCGGGCCAATTAATTAGCTAATGTTTTTTAGAACGCTTTGAAGATGAAAAACGCTATCGAGCAGCCAGATATTATTCCTATTTGTGTTGATGGAAGCTGGTCAAATTAATATTGGAAAACAAATTATTGGAAGAGGAAGTCACTCCCTCTCCTGTATTTACCTGTCAAACCGAACAACGTTCGACGTCACTGTTGCCTCCGCTTTGTAAGAGATGAAGGCAAAATAGTTCAGCTGATCTTTTTTATTGGACCAACTGTAGTTGGTGAGATTATGCAAGCTTCCGGGTCACACAGGACCCCTCTTTAGGCTTGGAACAAGTCGGGAGTAAGGTGTGTCAAACAAGTCAAAAGTTAGTTCTGACTTGTTCCACGCATGAGGAAGGGCCGTGTGGACAAAAGCAAGCACACCCTCACCAACTACAACCGATCCAGTAAAAGAGACCAGCTGAACTACTTTGCCTCCATCCCTTACATGTGGGGGTCAACAAGGCCACCGCCCTCTCTCTTGCGTCTGCACTGTAAGGAATACACACCCCTCTGCTTAGTGTTTGGGATAAGACCACCTTGGTGTCATCGGTTCTTTAGCGCAGTTGAGCAATGGATTAGTGCTGCAACTTGGGTCCTCAGAAAACACCGAGGACCGATGTATTCACCTCGATTTTCTGAGGTTCGAAGTTTAAGGATGGGGCCGTGAAACTTTGGTTCTCTGAAAACCTCAGCTGAGTACAGGCGCTTAGACCCCCTGCTCCCCCTTCCCTGGCCCTTGCTGGCCAGGGAGAGAATAGGCCAGTGGGGGCCAAGGAAGAGGGGGGCATGGGCCTCGTGGGGGCTTAGGGGTGGGGTGCTAAAGCAGGTGGGGGCCTAGCAGGGGCTCAGGGATAGGGTACTCACCCTCCAAAGGGGTCAAGGACATTCAGTGCAAGTGCTAAATTCTTTAATCAGGTGTTGAATCACCATTTTCATCTATGCTTAGTCACCCCAATGACCCTTTTTATCCTTCTTTTAGATCCCTCCACACCCTGACCTAGAAAACGGTAACTGCACATTTTACTTGATTGGAGAATGAGGACTCGCAGTTTGCACAAGGGCCCACAGAGAGAGGTGTTCTTGGTGGCTGCCCTGCAATTACGGAACTTCCTTCCCTTGGAGATTCATCTACGCCCAAGCCGGCTCATCTTCTGGAAGCGATGTAAGACTTTTCTGTGTGGCCGGGCGTTTGACAGGCAGGGAAACTGTTTAGAGATGGAGGGTTGCAAGACTGGGCGGGGCTTAAGGGAATTTTAAAGTGTTTGTATATGTTGTACACCTTAAGGGAAGGGTGGGGTATAAATTTGAGTAAACAAACAAATAAAAAGGCGTAAGACCAGACTCTGGGTGAGAGGAATGGAGCAGTCAAGTATTTTAGACAGCCCCCTCTAACTAATTTGGAACGTGTAGGAAAGAAAACTAAATTCTGACAGACGTTTAAGGTAGAACTGAAAAGGCAATTTATACTATTCACAAAACTTCCTTCTTCGGGTACCTCTCCAAATACCCAACTGTATTTGCGCCCGAAACAAGTATTTGCTTCAGGGTTTTGGTTATTTTGGTCATTTCAGGTGTTCGGTTTTGTTTAGTTCAGTCACCCCTATTTTGGTGCTTTTGTACCACGCTATTGCTATATACTAAAAACAAATATTACGAGAACCAAAACATGAAAACGACCAAATAGACTAAAACAAGCCACACAAAAACCAAAAGCTGACATGAAACCTTTGAAACACAGATTTGTTTCGACTGACGAAGACCGTGCTTGGTGCCCCCTCTGCCAGATCTGAGAGTTCAGTGTCTGTTTCAGCTCTGGTCTAAGGTGTTCTGATCGATGGATGGACAGGGCACTGTAGTCAATACAGCAGCTAGGAGAGCTCGCATCAGAACAAAGCCCCAGGGAGAAAGCTCTGGACAGAGTTTTGGCAGCCCCCGAGAAGCACCAATACAACATCGCTTGCAGCACAACATGGAAAAGCCACTGCCCTCACACACAAACAGCCTCCAGCTCCTACCAGACAGAACCAGGACTCTTCTTGCCACACTACTTCATTTTTTCAACACTGTGTCTTCAGCTTGCACCAATTGATAAATTAAAAACCCTGATAAACGGAGCCCCTGGGCTAGGACAGAATAAGGAATTGAAAACAAACAAATTGACACCATTACAGACAAAGGCCTCCAATTGCAACATTCCCACCCAGCTCCTAATTCCCTGGGACTGTGCCTCCCACCCACAGCAGATGGTGGTGGCAGCACCAGGAGTCAACACCTGCTTTGCTGCAACGGATACCATTGCTTTTGTGGAACACAATTTGGAGACCCTTCGTAGCTGCATCAGAATGAACTCCAATGCTATAAAGCAGGGGTGGAGAACCTTTTCCCTCAGAGGCCACTTCAAAAATTAGAGCAAGATCCAAAAGACGCACAGATGTTGGAGGCAAGGGTAAGCTCAGGAAGAGGAGGGTCCAGATCATGGATCTGTGCCCTGTTTTGATGCGCATGCCCTCATCTCAGACTGCTCTGTGATCCTGAGCTCGGTCTTTCTGTCTTTGGTGATAGGAACCAGATCCAGGTGAACTGGCACGTAAGTCTAGCCCTGGGCTGTATTTGGCTTCTGGGCCTGAGGTTCCTCACCCTTCTTCTAAAGCTTTGTGAAGACTTGCCCTCCAATTTCCACTGGGTTGTTTTGTGGAATTTCTAAGGGGGGGGGGGGGGGGGGGGGAGTGGACCGCACACAGTCAGAGGCTACAAACCAAGGTAAAAGGAATGGCCGATTGGGCTGCATTTTTCCTACTGCACATCCATCCACTCAAGGAAGAATAAGGCCCAATGGGCTTAGTTTAGGATAAATGCAGAGGAAGGGGAAATGGTGGGGTGGGAAGATATCTCTGTAGGGAAACAGATTGAACATCTTTAGAATGAGGATATGGAAAAAGATTAAGGAGGCAGAGTTCTGTGGATTCCATGGTCTAGGTCAGTGGTCCTCAAACTCTAAACTAAGCCACCCTTCCTCTGTGGTAGTTAAGGCACCTCCCACCACCACATCCTCCTGTTGCTTCCTGTCTCTCCCTCTTGCCCTCTCCTCACCTTACCCCATCATTGTGGAACTTCCCCCCAGCTCAGAGTTAAGCTAGGTGTCTGCCAGCTGGGCACCTTCTTGTGCCCCCGCATGCCAAATACCTTCAGTGCTCCCCCCCGTCTGTACTACAGTTCCAGAGGAACCACAGTCTGCCTTGCCCTTAGTGGAGGCACCCGCTTGGTTGGATTCCTAGGGAATTTATTAATTCTGTTTGGAATGAATGCCGCCCACCTGTGATCAGGGATTAAAACTGCTTTGTGGAACTCCCTTCCCCAGGAGGCTCGCTTGAGCCTAAGCATCTTCCAGAGGCGGTAGAAAACATTTTTATTTGAAAAAGCATTTGGCGGGCAGGGGTCGGTTAGGTTTTTAGGAAGGGCTGGGGTGTGTGGGAGTTTTTATTGTTTGACTTTTATTATTGTTGTTTTATGACTTGTGAGCTGCCCTGAGCTTCCAGGGGAAGGACAGCATACAAAAATCAAATAAATAAATAAAGCTAACCACCAACAGCCCTTTCCCCCCCAAAAAATTATATATAAACCCAATTCCAGAGGCAGGCACATGCATTTATATTTAAAAAATATATATATAGCAGCACTGATAAATAAATAAATTAAATTTATATATTTTTTTCAAAGCTGAGAGGGCATTTGCGCATGGCGGTGGGGAATCCGAATTACCGCCTTGGCCCACATGCGCCTGTTTTATTTACATATCGACAAACACCATGAAGCACCAGCCCAGGCCCCCCACCAGCAGCATCGTCACGTGAATGCAGTTAATGAGCAGTTCATTCAGGAGGCTGAAGTCCATCCGCCGCCGTCCCAACAAGAAGAGGAGGATGACGAGTTTGTACTGGAAACGCAGGAAGATCCGGAAGCCGAGGTACTGGAGGCAGAACAAGATAAAGAGCGCCACCCAGAGGATGGAGGTAAAGAGGCTGCAGCTGAAGTACAGCAGGAAGCGAATGAATCCGTACATCCATCGGGACTTCAGGTAGATGTCGAAGCTGTTGTACTTGGTGCGCACCAAGTGAGTGGTCCGTACGGGGCCGCAGGCCGAATGCAGGCATGTCGTGTGGGGGCCGTGGAATGACCGGACCCGCCGGGGGATGGGGATAACAGGCATCAGGGACCCCGCAGCTCAGAGTGTCCCAAGAGCTGGAGTACTGGTGGGGGACATTCCAAACGTCATCCATTAATATGGAAGATACACGGCAACCCCGCGGCGCAAACTCTCAATGGAATTTCCAGGGAGAAAGAGGCCTGCAGGAAGGAAGACAAGAAAAACCCGTTTGAAAGGATAAAACCCAGGAGGGAAGGAAAGGAAAGTTCAGCAGATCATTCCTAAATGGAGCTGACCGCTTGCTTGCTCAGCTGGGGCGAGACATTTTGTGAAGAGAAGAGGGAAACACCAGAGACTCTTGCATTCTTGCTTAACTAGATCTTTAGGAAGCAACCAAATCACCATGGTTTTTAAGGGTAGGGAACCTTTTCACTTCTGAGAGCTACCTTAACAAATTAATACAAGCTCCATGGGCTGTTAGGAGTTGCGGGCAGGGGTGCGCAAGGAGCATGCCAGTAAAGGGGTGGGGGGGGGGGGGGGTTCAGATCTTGGAACTATGCCATGGATCCATCATCCATTTTTGAGTGCATGTCTCCACTGCCTTCCCGCAAACTCACTCAGTGCTTGAGGGCAGAGACTGGATCCAGGGGTCAGAGCTTGGAATTGGAAAGGGGTCAAATAAAAACCAGAGATGGCTCACAGGCCAAAGGTTCCCCACTCCTAGTTTTAATCCTCATGATGATAAGCAGTGAGAGCGGGAAGAGAGAGGCGGCACGGGATTTTGTGCAGAAGCAGGCAACTATTTGGCCAGTTTTCCACACAGCCGATTAACATGCAACACTTCCCCAGGGAGCTTCAAAATCAGACCAGGTACACAAGTCCAACACAAAACAGGCCTTGCCCACAACATGGGCATCTGCAGCAAGCTGAGCTTTCTTGGACAGAGGCGAGGATTGCAACATGCTTTTGGTAATGAACTAAAACGGCAGTCTAGGAGATTGGCAGTCCAGCATTGCCTCTGTGTCTTCTTGCACAACTAGGATAAACATCCCCAAGCAAACCGCCTGTAAACAGAGGAAAGTTTTGCAAGAACAATGGAGCAATAATGTTTTTCACACTGTACAGGATGCACTGCCCACTGTATGGACCCTAGGGCCTTGCTGTCATCACAACTCACTCTATGCTTTAGAAAGGTACTTGCTACCTTATTTATCTCTGCACACGGTACCAAGATAAATGAAAGCACCTTAATCCTTTACAGCATTGAGGATTTATAATCTTCATATCCTTCTACACAGTCATTGTTAGCATGTGACAGTGATGAGCACGACTCCGTTAGCAGCTCCCTGTTTCTCCTCATGCTTCTAACGTGCCAATTTCCGGGAATTACGGAATGACAATACGCTCATCAGATAGCGTGGAGAAATAACAGGGGCCTTTCCCAACCTCCTCACACCCCCAGCAGAATGGTTTACTGCTACTTGTAGCCTGAAGGCAGAGAATGTTCGGGCATACAAATCTGGAGAGCTCTTGGCAGGAATTAGGTCAGGAAAAGCACTGTTTCCAAGGGGGGGTTCATTTTATTTTGGAAAGTTTCTTTAAAACCAAACAAACAACCACCTACCATTATACCCCCACTACTAACAGACCCTCTCATATTGGAGTAGTTTGGGGATCCCACTATCACAATGGGGCTTTTGCTATAGTGGGACCTTCCCTACTCACCTTTAAAAAGCCCTAAAGACTTATTTATTCACCAGATGCTTTTAGGATCCACTGCTGGATTCTTCCCCTTTTATTCTCTTTTTAAAAGTGGTTTCTAAACGGGAGCTGGATTTTGAGCCCTGTAATCCACGAGTGAAAGCACAGCAGAAATGGGCGAATGACATTTAAAACCCCGTGCCCACAAGCAGAGCTTCACGCAATTCCCCCGGCTGTGATTTCAGCTCATGGAAGTTCCCCCTTCTGCCCCCATCTTGTGTGCAAAGAGCCTCAGTCTCTGCCCTCAAACACTGGAAGAGTGACCTCAAGGGACAGGAGCGGAGGGCATGCACTCAAGACAGAGGAGGTTTTCCCTCCCCAACCCAAGTGGCACACCTCTTAAGCACCCCCACCCCAACGCTTCTCTAGCCCATAGAACTTCAACTTATTTCAAAATGGCCTGTGGGACGGAAATGCTTCCCTACCGCATTAGACTGATGGTTCTCCAACTGCGGTCAGTGAAGTTATGGCTACAGCGAAGCAGACATCCGTTCCCTGCCGGTTTTGTGGACAGCTCTGTGGTGAGGGAAGGGTGTACATGATGTGGATGTGCTAACCACAGCTTCCTTGCTACAGGGAGGATCACAGCACCAGTGAAAAGCAAAGTCACCCCTTATGCAACTGCAGTAGCCCACCCTATGCACGTGCCAGGCTGTAGCCACTTCTACAAGGTTCAAGGGGGCCTGCGAGACATTTTAAGGGTTGTCATCCAAAAGTTTGGGAATCTGTGCATTTGACTAAGATGCAGGAAAACCAAAAGCCAATGTAGCTATGTGGATACGGTGTTGGACGCGGACCTCGAGGACCAGGATTCAAATATTATGAACTTGCTGGGTGGCCTTGGGCAAGTCACGCTCAGCCTCAGTTTCCCCCATCTATAAGATGGGCATAACAATGGCCTGCCTCACAGGGTTGTTGAGAGGGTGAACTAAGGGTGAAAACAGACATAACGCTAATGCCACTTTAACATGTCTTATGCATGTTGCAGGGTTGTATAGGGCACCAATACAGCCCTGCAACATGCATAAGAAATGCTAAGGCAGTGCTAGCATTATGTCTGTTTTCACCCTAATTAAGGATTTTAAAGTACTTTGAACACTGAAATGGCTATATCATAACTGGGTTCTGTTCCTAGCTCTGAGAAAAGGCTTCCTATCTGACCTTTATATTCCCCCTTTCTTGGCTTCCATTTAGCGATGTTTTTAAGCTTTGCAAAAGTGAGTTGATAATACTGAAAAAACGTAACAGTACAGAGGCTGATCTGGCATACTACTAAGGGAACAACCAACAAAGATGACGCCTACAATAAAATTAACTCACGTTAGCAGAGAGCTTTGAGGTTTCCTGGAATAAAAGTGATATAGATAGAAAGTTACGGTATTTATTAGGATTACATTATAAATCACACTTGTGTTTATGGAAATAGGATGTACCCATGTGTATAAAGCCAACATATGAATGATGGCAGGCAGGCAAGAAGGTCTATGTTTGGTTTGAAGTAGGCTTTAAACAACAGAGATACAGTATTACTTCAGTATAACAAACCCCATGGGCAGAATGAGTGTGGTTGCCATGCTGGTCCCAAATATGGGCAAAGAGAGACAAAATAGTAGGGTGATGTCTTTTATTGGACCAGCTTCTGTTAGCGAAGGTGCAAGCTTCCAGACCTCATAGGGTCCCTTGTCAGGCAAGAAAGGAATCGGCAGAAAAAGGGAGTCAATGGGAGCAGAGAAAAAGAGGTCAGTCTAGCAGAGTTTTCACTGTAACAGGATTTGGCTATAAGCAATTGAATAGAAATGGTTTATTTCACATTTTTATCCTTTAAAATGTGTAAAACTCAAATAGAAATAGTAAACAGGAATTGCTATAGTGAGGTTTGGCTGCCCCGTGGCCAGCCTGACTAACAGCTATTTGTGGAGCTACCCTCTAAGACTTTATCCATTTTTTAAACCAGCGCTATTGGTCTTCACATCATCCTCTGGCAATGAGTTCCACAGGTTAACTGTACGAGTGACAAAAAATTACTTCCTTTTATTTGCCTTAAATCTTCTGCCCATTAATTTCATAGGGTGTCTCCTAGCTCAACCTTGAGCACCCTCTTCCAGGGACGATCTGCCTGCCAGGTTTCACCCAACAGAGGCATGCAGAGAAGGGTTCCGTTTGGCCAGGCATCCAGGCAGGTGGGAAATTTGGTTTGGGGATTTTACCGGGGTTTGTGTAGGCGAGGGGATTTTATTTGCTTTTACTGGGGTATTTTAAAATATATTTTTGGTGTCTTGAGCCTTAAGGGAAGGACAGGATAAAAATGTGAAATAAATAATAAAATAGTATTAGGAGAACAGCTCCCTATTCGCTTGCCCCCACCCACATCATGATTTTGTAACACTTCTACCATATTCGCCCGCACCCCCTTTTTTTCCTCTCAGCTGAAGAGCTCTAACCATTTGAGCCTCTCCTTACACAGAAGCTATTCTGTAAGTATGATCATCCTTGTTGCCTTTCTGTGGGCCAGATAAAACCCAACTGTACACCAGATTTGGGCCAGGGGCTCCCCCCCACTCACGCTATTCCATTGAAGCCAATTGTTCTGTTTACTTACTCCTGCAAACACTTGCATTTAAACAGTCCCACCTAGTACCTGGACATACGCGGCAGTGGCGCTGTGAGGATAAATGTATGAAAGTATCGTTATTCCTGTCTCTCCATTCACACCCACTCTGATCAGTGGAGCTGTGGGCTCCAGGCACCCTACACAGCCATGCAGGATGGGTGGGGAGGCGCTCGCCTAAAGACGCCCTGAAAACGCACAGGATCAGGGCCCCAGCGTGCAAGGTGCAGAATCAACGCACAAAACCCAGCTTAGACATCTGCTTAGTCCAGAGAGGCAGACCTTTTCCACATTATTACGCTGGCTGCAGTTAACACACTGGCTCGATGGCAAAGTCTCATTCCAAGGGCAGAGCTGTGATTCTTTCCCATAGCTAACCCCAGTGCTGTGTTCAAAGAGTGGATCGGACCAGGCCTCTCAAAAGCAACAGCTTGTTCTCATTTGCACGCTGCTGTGCCCCCGTGTAAATACGAATGGCTTTTAATGGGTTTATGCTGTTTAGATAAGCTCACCACTGGACGCTGGAACAGCTGGGGGAGGAGGGGAATACTGGTTATAGGAAACGTAAACTCTTTTAAGAACATTACATGTCTGACGGCATGAGCATCCATTCGGCAAAAGGTCGCTACCCCGTTGGTTTTTCCTGCGGTGAAAACTATTTGTCTTTTCCTAGTAAAGGGGAACTTGGGAGATTACGATGGTGCTTTTGCAGGCCCACAATATTGTTGAGCGAGTTAATCTAGACCACGGGGCGGGGAACCTTTTTCCTGCCACGGGCCACTTTGAAAGTTTGCACAAGCTCCGAGGGCTGCACAGACGTTGGGCAGGGGGTGCTTAAGGGATGCACTCAAGGAAAGGAGGGCCCAAATCATGGATCTGTGCCATGGAACTGTCCCCTCTCCTTGTTTGGATGACCTCCTCTCTGCTCCCTTCGTTTGAGCTCAGTTTTCCTGTGATTGGAGGTAAGAACTGGATCCAAGGGCCAAATCCAGGAAGTGGAAAGGAGCCACATAAAAACTTGCCGAGAGCCGCATTTGGCCCATGGACCTGAGGTCCCCCACCCCGACCTAGACTAACAGCGTCGGAATGAAGGTTTCCATCCTGCCAACTCCCAACCTTCAAACTTTAGAATTCTTCAAATGAATCTCTTGTGCCAATTCGGATCGGACTGAAACTTACACATCAGGAGGAGTTTCAACCACGTGAGCTGTGACCTCTGCAAATGTACTGGGAATTTAGACACGTGGTAGATGTTGGGAATGTAACCCCTTCTGGGGTGGATGTTTGATAGCTAGCCCATAAAGAGGTCAAAGGTACGGCGCCCGAGTAAGATGTCCAAGTAAAGAGAGTTTATTTACCAGTGAAGAGGTGAGAGGCCGGCTCGCTCCAGCGCTGGGGGAGACAGAATGGCTGGGCTGGACCAGAGCATCTGGGGTCCCAGTGACACCCTTGGGCGTATTGATCTTAGACTAAGAACCCAGACCCGTCAATGAGGTATAGGCTCACTGGAATATTCATACATACCTACGAGTTCTTATATTTTAAAAAGTTTCAAATTCACAGCCCGCTGGTAATAATAAACATACATTAGTCATCTAGTACCATCTTCCACAACAACGCATCACTATGGCTACTCCTGGAGCCACTGTGGTTGGCTTGAGGGTTCCTATCACAAACTCCTAGTATAAATCCCGCTCCCAAGAATACACAAGGCCGTACGTAGGAATACTTCTACACTTACTGCCTTAGGAAATAAAGCTCCTATTTCCAGCAAATCGCTCCTGTTAGCTTTCACTTCTCTCTCTCTCACTGGGAAGCCTCTGCCCTGACACGTTTAGGTCAGAGCCAGAGTCTGGTTCACTGAGGTGACCCAGACCCAAAGGTTTTGATCCCTATAATAGATGTAGTGATGGATAATTTATACTAACAGAGATCATTCGGGGTGGGGTGGAGGGTTTCTCATGCAAACACACGGCCCCAACATTGACTTCAATGAGACCAAGCGTGCATGGATGTTTCAAGACCAGGGTCTTTTGGTAGAATAAGCTCGTTTAGCAGAGATGCGTGACATTGTCCTGCTATAACCCAAATCCTGCAAATCCTCACATACACGTTCAATCACACAAGTCCTGTTGCTATTTATTATTTCTAGTCTGCATTGGATTTCAGTAGCGTTCCAGGCACAATTCAAGGTGCTGGTTCTGACCTAGAAAGCCCCAAATTGGCTTGGGCTCCACATATGTAAAAGATTGCCTTCTCCCCTGATCCCAAGGTCAGCCGGAGGAGCCCTCTTGCAAGTTCCACTGCTTCACCAAGCCGGTATGGGCAAGGGAACACAGAGAAGGTTTGTGGTAGCTGCCCTACAACTTTGGAACTTTTTTCCTCTGGAGGTTTGACACAACCCGAGCCTGAGCATTTTCCAGAGAAAATGCAAAACCTATTTATTTAGCAGGCAGCAATAGGGTACAGGATGTTGTTTTTAAAATAAGATTTTTATATATAGCTTGGGTTTAAAAATATTATTATATTTATATTACGCTGGTCTCGCAGGTCCAAGTTGAACAACTTATCCACTAGGCCGCCTGGCATGCCTCAACTGCAGCATGCACCTAACTGTTTGCGGGAGTGAGGTCTAGTTTATATCATCCCAAATGCTGAATTCATGCCTAGCTCTCTCCCTCGCACCTTTAATCTCTAAAAGTTACTATACGACTTTGCTCACATAAGGCTTGATTTTGCAATTCAAGTTTGTATTCTACTGAAGCCGAGTCAGACCTGAGACACCTGTGGTTCCACGTGGAAGAGAACACAATTTTATTCAGCCCCACACAAAGCAGCTGCATCAAGAATGGAAATCATCAACCAAATAGGGCATAGTCTTCTGCACGGCAGAAAGAATGGACATTCTGCCCATCAACTGCTCAGAAATTTGCATCTCATTGATTTTAAATAAACACACAGAGTGCACAACACTTTCAGAAAACTTAAACCTAGCCATCTATAGGCATACTTAGACATGTACAAAAAGATTATCAGTCATGATTACACCTTTATATATAGTGCTTTCACCATTCTGAGTGCTCTGCAATTTGTACCTCAAAACATTCCTGTGAGGTGGTCTCATTATTATTCCCATTTTACAGATGGAGAACTGAGGCTGAGAGTAAGTGACTTGTCCAAGACCACCTGGTGAGTTCATGGCTAAGACAGGTTTGAACCCTGGTCATCTAGGCCCAAGTCCAACCCCTGACCAACTAGGTACACTGTCTGGATGGCTAACTCTGGGCACCCAGATTTGACTAGCTGGCCTGTTGCTTTTAATGTTTGTGGCACAGGACACCCAACACACTAACAGAGGAAGCCATTTTTATCCACCTCAAAGGGATAAAAAAGTTGGGTCACCTGGTTTGGATTTTATCTGGACTGGTAGGTCTAAGGATTCCAATCCTGAGAATCTCTTCCAGGGGGCTCAGCATCAACCCAGTTCCAGGGTCCCAGAACACAGACAGTATTACATTAACCACCTCTCCCAATAGTTTGTGTGTGTCCGGGGGGGGAGCTGAAGTACTGAATGGTGCAGAAACGTGTGTGTGCGTGTGTGTGTGTGTGTGTATATATATAAAAAAGCTTGACCTACTGCTGCCTGCAGGGATATTATTCTAGGGATAAAACACAGGTCATCTGTCTGGAGCAGTCAAACCACCACCTCCCAGTCTATTTTACTTAACCCAGTGAATGCCCTGTATCCAGGTATTCATAAACACATCACTCACACACGTGTATATCCACGCACTCGCATGCA
The DNA here is from genome assembly GCA_003113815.1 of Sphenodon punctatus. Classification (NCBI taxonomy): domain Eukaryota; kingdom Metazoa; phylum Chordata; class Lepidosauria; order Sphenodontia; family Sphenodontidae; genus Sphenodon; species Sphenodon punctatus. The sequence continues at coordinate 5,139,529 of QEPC01012679.1, read as the reverse complement.
CACTAGATAATGTGCTATCCATACGCATCGTAGGAGCTATTATGAGATGAGCAAATGTGCAAGACGTCATGGTACAAGACTGGGATGATGTTCCTTGGTACTGGACAAATTGCGGTCACACAAGACAAACGTCTACCACCACATCTGTATCTCAGCCTTCAACTCTGTCCCCAGACCAGACTATAGATGAAGCCCCCTTCCTCCCCCACTGCAGCTCCTAAACCTCTTCCCACCCATCCCTACGGTCTTTGGGCTCATCTACAGCAGGGGGAAAGGCACAATAGCAATTATGACATGGTAAAGGGGGGGTGTTAAGCATGTTAAAACACACACACACACTCTCTCAAGAGACGCGTGTCTGAAAATATCTTGTGCACGGTTTCTGCTGCTGGGGGGCTTCAAACCTAGGCTAGTCATCTATCAGGGTTGTTTTAACTGTGGACAAGCATCAAGCAGAGGGTGGATTAGACGACCTTTGAGGTCACTTCCAACTAGGATTTTGGTCCAGGGTCTGACTCAGTTAGCTAACCTGGGTTTAAACACTAGCCCATCGCTGCCAGGATTTTAGCCACCATGGGTGAAAACAGGCATACGCGTAACCTTCCTGTAACATTTGTATGCAGGTTGCAGGGCTGTTATTGGTGCCCTACACAGCCCTGCAACATGCATAAGAAATGTTAACATGCATGTCTGTTTTCACCCCATGTCTTCCCTTGCGCAGACAAGCCCTTGATTTTCTTCCGCCACTTTCCCATGACTTCCCACCACCCTCTCTCAACCTTCCCACCTACTTCTCTTTCAATTCCTGCCCTTCCAGTACCTCCATTTCCCTCCTTCTATACTGGCAGAAGCAGCTATACAAGTGGTGTCAGAAGAGCAAGTCCCTCGAGCAGCTGCAAAGGGAGGGTGCAATCCGTTCAGGCTTGGATTGGGCTCAGAGCCCATGTACTGGAGATCTGATCCTCTGTGTCCATTGTGCAGCACTGATCCATGGCAAATTCCAGTCTCCCCCCACACACATTACCCACTACTTCCCCCCTCACCACCCCCCAGCCTCTCCCCCAGCTTCCTGGTGCCTTTCCCTTCTCCCCACATCATACCCACTGTCTACTCCTTACCCCACCCTCGTCCTTCTCCCCATAAGCTACCCTATTGCCACAGCTGGCTGCTTCTTCCCTATAGCCCCTCCTTTCTCCCCACTGTCTCCTACCTACTACACCCGTCTGCCTCCTCCCCACACTGCCCATTACCTTCCCCACCCCACAGCGCTTCTTTCTCCTTCCCACATCCTACCCGCTGCCTATTGCCTCCCACAACACTTCACCTTCTCCTTCTCCCCACACCCTACCCACTCCACCACATGCCTACCTCTTCTTCAATGCCTCCCAGGGTCACTGCCTCCCCCTTACCACTGCCCCATGCCCCCCACTGCCTCTCCTTTCTTCCCATGCCCCAACCACTGCTCCCTGACACCCCAAGTGCCTCATCCTTCTCCCCACACCTGTTTTGCCTCACCCTTCTCCCTACACCCCCACCCACTGTTTTTCACTTACCACACCCCTCTGCCTATCTTCCTTCCACACCCCCAACAGTTGCCTCCCCCAATGCTTTGCCTTCAGCCACAGCCTCCTCCTCACCCCACCTACACCTCTGCCACTACCCTTGCCCCCACCCTTGCCACTACCCCTGCCTCCCTGCCCCATAGTACCCGCCTCTGCCCCTCTGCCACTTCTCCCACCCCTCTGCCACTACTCCTGCCCCCTGAGCACCCCCTCCCTGTCACTACCCCTACCCCCACCCACACCCCTCTGCCACTAC
>QEPC01012679.1:4977993-5137123 GCA_003113815.1 Sphenodon punctatus | reverse complement strand
TGCCCCCACCCCTCCCTGTCGTTACCCCGAGCAGCCTCTCCCCCCCGCCACTATCCCTGCCTATGCCCCACCCCCTCACCACTAGACCCTCCCCATCTCTGCCCCCACCCCCCCCTCTTACCGCCATACCCCACCCATTACCTCCCCTTATGCCCGCCCCCGCCCAGGCCTCTCACTCACCCGGTCGCTGCCCATGGTCCCGGACCAGGCGGGGGCCTCGTCGCCAGGGGTCCCGGGTCTGAGGGCAGGCGCTGTTCTGCGCCTGTGCAAAGGCGACGCGCGAGCTTCCCCCCGCTGCCCTGCACCGGCAGCGGCGCTGAGAAGGGGTGGGGGGGGAAGGGAGAGGCGCGAGGTGATGGCGTCATCGGCGAGCGCCAACCGGCCCTGATAGGAAGAGAAAGGGGCGCGGAGGCCAGCCTGTTACTATGGCAACGGAGGGGCGGGGGGGGAGGAGGAGCAGGGTGGTCAGCTGTGTGAATGCCGCCCCGCAACCTGCATTTCTCATGGTGGCCGCATTGGTTCCCGTGCGCAGCCCCGCCACCTTGAAATGGCCTCTCAACATTTGCACATCTGGCCACCCTACTCCGGGGGGGGGGCAGGAACTTGTAGGGGTGACACCTGGGGGGGGACACTTATGAAAAATACATGTTGCAGGGCCCTCGTTTTTCATACGTCTTCCTTCCAAACGTGCCCAGGTGGCCACCCTAGCCGAGAAAGGGCAATAGCAGGGGAAGGGGGGGCAACATCAGCAGGAGGGCCAGGAGGGCAATGGTTGGGGGAGAGGAGGCAAGAAGGGTAAGGGCAGCAGCGGGGGATGGGGGATGGGGGGGTCAGAGGGGGAGGGTTGCTACCTAGGAACACTTAAAATGTTGCAACATGTAACCCTGCAACATGTATTTCTCATAAGTGTGCCTTTAAAAAAATTGCATTTTGCCACCTTTGGTTGTGTTGCCGTGGGGTTTTTTACCTGACACTTCCATTTGGCCCTAGGGGGGTGGGTGTCAGGTTAAAAAAAAAGCCATCACAGATGCCTGGCAAGTACCCTAGGGACAGGGGGGCAATAAGGGTAGGGGCAACAGCAGAGGAAGGGACGGTAAGAGGGCTCAGGGCAGGGGGACAATACCAGTAGGAGGGATAGGAACAGATGGGCAATGGCAAGGGATAATGGGAAGAGCAGAGGGACAACGGGGCAATAGCGGGTGGGGTGGGGGGAAGAGAACAGGCAATAAGAAGGGTAAAAGGCCACACCATGGTAAGGGGCAGTAAGACAGGACAGGGGCAGAAGGGCAACAGGGCAGCGGCAGGAGAGGGGAAATGGAAGAGTGGGGTAATACCAGTGAAAGGGGCAGTTAGAGGGCTAAGGACCAAAGGACAGTAGGAGGGCAGATGGGGCAATGACAGAAACAGGAGGGTCACGTAGCACAGGAGGGGGCAGCGGCAGCACCAGTAAGAGGGATACAGACAGAAGGGCCATGGGGGCAATAGCAGGCAAGGTCAGTCAGAGGTGGAAGGCAGGCAATAAGGGTAGAGTAAGAGGCAGTGAGAGGGGTAACAACAGAACAGCAGTAGCAGGGGAGGGGCAAGGGAGAAACAGCATAGGGAGGCGCAGTGCCAGAGGACGGGATGGTAAAATGGGAAGGGACGGAGGTGAGGAGGGGTCAGCTCCAAGAGCAAAAAAGTGTAACATTGAGGGCAGCTGCAGAAGAGGGGGGGATATTAACATGGGGTTTTCCCCACCTCAACCTGGCCTGATCCCTAGACTCTGCACCTGGGGTGGATCCTCCTGTTCCCTCTCCCATGGGGCCTAACTCATCCTCTTTGTCCTGTGTGATCACACACTTAACTCTGGAGGTGAGTGGGTGGACCTGGGATTAACATTTTGTGGACGCAGGGCCTCGCTGCCTTCGCTTGCAAGTAGAGATGCCAAATTTCTGGAAATTTTGAAGGCACAGAAAATTATTTTTTTTCAAGAAGCAAATGGAAATTTTGGAGGGGGGGGGCGCGGAATTGAAATGATTTGCAATATTTACCTGACTATCCGAACACGCTTGGTTAGAACTCAGAGCAACAGGAATAGCTATAACAGTAATATTAGAATAGTAATTGTTAGCTAAATTGGTTCATAGTGTGCATGGAATGATTTTAATTTTTCCCCCCAAATTTTCCAAATTCCCTTTTTTGCCTTGGGGGGAATTAAAAAGATACAAATAAAAACAGGTTCTCCCCCCCTCCCCCACCCCAAAAAAGTTTTCATTTATTTTCCAAACCCTCACAACTATATTTACAAGCCACACACCATGACTGCTGTTGATGGAGATCTTCGCTAGGAAGGCAAACTGAGGGGTTAGCACCTCCCCTGTGGTGTGATGACGGCATGTTGCCTACCACTATTTATTTATCATTTTTGTGTTCAGAGTGCTTTACAATCCTTATCTAGTTCACCCTCACAGCATCCCTGGGAAATAGGTCATCACTGTTTCCCCATTTTACAAATGGGGAACTGAGGATGAAAGATGATGATTTGCCCAAGGCCACCCACAGAGTTCATAGCTTTGAACCCTGGTCTCCAAGGTCCAGGTCAAATTCCTTAGCCACTAGACTACATGGGGTGAGAACAGACATGACGATAACTTTACTTTAACACCGCTTTAACATTTCTTATGCATGTTGCAAGGCTGCATAGGGCACCAACACAGCCCTGCAACATGCATAAGAAATGTTAAAGCAGAGTTAATTATTATTTATATAGCGCCAGCAATGTACCTGGAACTGTACAATCCACAGTCAGAGACAGGCCCCTACCCCTAAAGGGTTTACAATCTGAGAGACAAGAGGGGGATACGAGGGAGAGGTAAACATCAGGAAAGACAAGTACATTCATGAGGCTGAGAAGTTGCGGGCTCACATGCTTCACTTAGTGACAGGGTATTAGGTTCTGAGTGAGGGGGAAAGCATGCCGTATCACTCATGGTAAGCTAGGGAAGGCCTGAGGGAAGAGGTGGGTTTTCAGGAGGGATTTGAACGTTGGGAGAGAGGGGGCGGAGTGAATGTATCCAGGGAGGGAGTGCCAGGCATGAGGGGCAGCAAGGGAGAAGGGGCAGAGACATTTAGAGGAGCAAGGGGTTTGCGAGCAGCTGAGGGTGGGGGCACAGGAGGAGTGAAGCGCCTGGGCAGGAGCGTGGCAGGATACAAGAGCAGAGAGAGATGGGGGAGCAAGAAGGTGAAGACCAGGAGCTTGTGCTAAATGCGTTCCCGTAGAGGCAGCCAGTGCAGGGCGGCGAGGAGGGGCTGTATATGGTCAAAGCGACGGGCAGGGTGGATGATTTTGGCTACGGAGTGTTGAATGGAGATGAGGGGGGCCAGATCAGAGCAAGAGAGGCCAGTAAGGAGGAGGCTTCGGTAGCCAAGGCGAGAGATGATTAGAGCATAGACTAGGGTTTTTGCTGCCGCAACAGTAAGTCAAGGCCAGAGTTAGCATTGCCATGTCTGTTTTCACCCATGGACTCATGACCAATGAGTGGGCTGCCAGCTTTCCAGATTCCTTATGAAGGGGGGGGGGGGGGGGAAGAGAACCAGGATCTCCTGTAACAAGCCCCAGACCCAAGCCCTCCCACCCCTCATAAACATCATCCTGACATGGCAGTTCATTGGCACCACCTTCTGGATCACTTGTAAAACTGCAGTCTTGCATATTAATTCACACACTGGTGGCAAGAGTAGAATATTTTGGGATTTAGAAAGTATGTTAAGATTTTGTAACTAATTTTTTAAAAAAAGTTTAAGCCACTACTTTAAAGCATACCTCTCAACCTTTCTTGGGGGCATCCAAGTTATTTAAAAACTGCTCTCATGTCTTCCCCCTTAGTCTTCTATTCTCTGGGCTAAAGATACCCAACTCTTTCAATCTTTCCTTTGTTTTCCAGTTCTTTTTTTTTATCTTGGCTGCTCTCCTCTGAATCCTCGCTAGTTTGTCAACATCCTTCTTGAATTGTGGTCCCAAAACTGAAGGCAGCTTTCTGGGTGGGGTGTCACTAGTGCGGAGTGAAGTGGCTGTTTACTTTTCCATTTCAGAACCTTCAATAAAGCTTTTTTACAATACAATACAATACAATACAATACAAAACAAACGTTACTTTAAAAATTAAACTAATTGTATTTTACTTTAATTGTTTTTAATTTCTGAAGATTCTTTTAAAATTTTCCAATTTTATTTTATTCTTTGTTTCTGAACGACATTTTTAAATTTTCTGAAATATTTTTACAATCTCCATCTTAACCTGCGCTCGATGCATTTATGAGTTAAACTAACCAGTTCACTTTCAGTTCACCATAATTTTTCATTCCAGGTGCGCTGCTTGGAGAGATCGGATGCATCCTGGGCAATGCAGTTCCAGCCCTATTCTTCCCCAGATGGCCCTGCGGTCTGGCAAATGACATTTCCCAGCATGCATTGAAACAGTCCTTTTTGTTGAAAAAGATATTATTTTTTTTGGACAAATCTGTATTTTCAGGCGGAAAATGCTTCCATTGGAAATAGTCTGATCAGTGCCAAGTCAAAACACTCCTGGTGTAAAAAGACTGCTTTTTTTTTTTTAATTCACTAGCAATGCATCTCTCACTTATCAGTAGCCTTGATAAATTCTATGAATTACTTCCATTGTAGGAGAGAGAGAGAGCGCGCACGTGTGGCTGGTCCAAAACATAAGAGACTGAGACAGTCGTTCAGATGATCTCTATTGGACTGAGGCACATTGGCTTTCGATAAGGCCCCTCATGAGACTCTTGAGGAAATTAAGGAGTCATGGGATAAGATACAGTGGCCCTTTTCACGTAGACACTAACACTGATAAAATGGGTTTTACATTTTATTATACATGCTGCAGGTGTGCTCTATGGGTGCCCTGCAACATGTATAAAAAAATGTAACACCCATTTTATCAGTGTTAGCGTAGCTGTGTGAAAAGGGCCAGTGTCCTATCATGGATCGGCAATTGGTTAAAAGATAGGAAGCAAAGAGTAGGACTAAATGGTCAGTTATCCCAGTGGAGAGAAGTAACTAGGGGAGTGCCTCAGGGATCTGTACTAGGACTGGTGTTGTTTAATATATTTATTAACGATCTGAAGAAAGGTGTAAAGAGTGATCAAATTTGCAGATGACACAAAGGGTATTTTCAGACGTTACGAGATCACGCTCAACCACAGACAATCCCCTGTGGTGGGGAATGGTCCCGTAACGTCTGTTTGATGCCCGCCAGAGGTTCACCACAGTGACCCTCCAGCGGGAAGCAAAATAACCACGCTTTCGAGGATGGTCCGGGGACCTTCACTGAAAGCGTGGTCAAAGTGAATCCCGCCGGGGGTGAATACCCGGCGGGAATCACTTTTTGCCCCCAACAGACGTGACGTTACCACACTCAACCACGGCGGGATTCACCGTGGTTGACCGTGGTAACGTCACGTCTGGCCCCTGACCATGGCCCGGAATCGGCAGCCATGCTTGCCACCGATTCCAGGCCGCGGTCAATGTGGACAAGTGCAAAGTGATGCACATAGGGAAAAATAATCCAAACTATATGTATACAACACTGGGTTCTAAATTAAGAGTTACCACTCAGGAAAAGGATCTTGGAGTCATTGTGGACAATACACTGAAATCCTCAGCTCAGCGCGCAGCAGCAGTCAAAAAAGCAAACAGATTGTTAGAAATCACTCAGAAAGGGATAGAGAATAACACTGAAAATATCGTAATGCCTCTTTATAGCCCTATGGTGCGACCGCACCTTGAGTATTGTGTGCAGTTCTGGTTGCCCCATCTCAAAAAAGACAGAGTAGAACTAGGAAAGATACAGAGAAGGGCAACAAAAATGATCAACGCCGTCCACGATTGATGAGCATATGCAAGCTTTCGAAAGCTTGCATACTCTCACTGACAGTCAAAGCCCATCTCAAGCCGTGGGGTCCGTGGAGGTAGTGTGGCTAATATACACCAGTTTCTCTGGAGGGAGTGATGTGGCCAACACCATGTCTAACCGCACCCCCCAACCCAACGGATCAGGTACCCATTCACATTCCCTGAAGGCTATGAATTCAAGTCCTGTTTGGTCTCTCACTGGATGGCCACCTCTCCAATAGTAGTTGTTGGTCCAATGAGGATATCTGAACTACTTTGTCGCCATCAATTCAACTAGTCCAGGGATTCCCAAGCTTTTTCACCATGTGACCCCATTTTGAGATGTAAATATAATTCCATGAGCCCAGACCGCAAAGTATAATAAATATCAATGGGAATTTTGACCCCCGTCTGCAGATGGTGTCATCTCTTTGGGATCCTGACCCATAGTTTGGGAATTTCTGGAGCAGACCACAACCAGTCTTTGAGATTCAAAGCAAAATGAAGGGAGGAGGAACAGAGGAGAATTACAGCACCCCAGATGTGCTTAGAATGGTGTTAACTTTCAGACCATGACTTGGAGTGGAAGCAAATACCTAATTTAGTGATCGTGGTTAACAACAGATATTCAAGATGGTCAAACGGTTAACCAGTTGATTACCAAATACCTAGTTGGTTAACTTACTTCCTGACCTCTCTGACCACTCCTTCAATGTATCTCTTCCTAACTCTTCCCCCTCCTCCTCCCTTCCCCTCTCGGTCGGGGTTCCCCAAGACTCCGTCCTTGGCCCGCTCCTCTTCTCTATATACACCCAATCTCTGGGCAAACTCATTGCCTCCCACGGCTTCCAATGCCGCCTATACGCTGACGACACTCAACTCTCTCTCTCCACTCCTTCCCTCTCCCCCTCTGTTCAAGCTCATCTCACCAACTGTCTCTCCAATATCTCCACCTGGATGTCTCAACGCCAACTCAAACTGAACATGGCGAAAACTGAACTCCTTATCTTCCCTCCCAATCCTTCCTCTTCCTCTTCCCTGTCAATTGCCATTGAAGGGGTCTCCATCCTCCCTGTCCCCCAAGCTCGCAGCTTGGGCTTCATCTTCGACTCGCACCTTACTTTCAAACCCTACATTGACTCTGTTGCCAAATCCTGCCGCTTCTCCCGCCACCACATTGCCAAGATCCGCCCTTTTCTGTCTGTCTCCTCTGCCACAACTCTCATCCACGCCCTGGTCATCTCACACCTCGACTATTGTAACCTCCTCCTCGCTGGCCTTCCCCGCTCTCACCTTTCTTCCCTTATCTCTGTTCAAAACTCTGCTGCCAAGATCATCCACCTAGCCCGTCGCTTTGACCACGTGCAGCCTCTCCTCTCCTCTCTCCACTGGCTCCCTCTTCCCGAGCGTATTCTGCAGAAGCTTCATCTTCACCTACAGAGCCCTTCACAATCTCGCTCCTCCCTACCTCTCTGCCCTGATCTCCCTCTGAACCCCTGCTCGAGCACTTCACTCCTCCTCCATCCCCTCCCTCACCCTCCCACGCCTCCNTGCCCTGCAACATGTATAAAAAAATGTAACACCCATTTTATCAGTGTTAGCGTAGCTGTGTGAAAAGGGCCAGTGTCCTATCATGGATCGGCAATTGGTTAAAAGATAGGAAGCAAAGAGTAGGACTAAATGGTCAGTTATCCCAGTGGAGAGAAGTAACTAGGGGAGTGCCTCAGGGATCTGTACTAGGACTGGTGTTGTTTAATATATTTATTAACGATCTGAAGAAAGGTGTAAAGAGTGATCAAATTTGCAGATGACACAAAGGGTATTTTCAGACGTTACGAGATCACGCTCAACCACAGACAATCCCCTGTGGTGGGGAATGGTCCCGTAACGTCTGTTTGATGCCCGCCAGAGGTTCACCACAGTGACCCTCCAGCGGGAAGCAAAATAACCACGCTTTCGAGGATGGTCCGGGGACCTTCACTGAAAGCGTGGTCAAAGTGAATCCCGCCGGGGGTGAATACCCGGCGGGAATCACTTTTTGCCCCCAACAGACGTGACGTTACCACACTCAACCACGGCGGGATTCACCGTGGTTGACCGTGGTAACGTCACGTCTGGCCCCTGACCATGGCCCGGAATCGGCAGCCATGCTTGCCACCGATTCCAGGCCGCGGTCAATGTGGACAAGTGCAAAGTGATGCACATAGGGAAAAATAATCCAAACTATATGTATACAACACTGGGTTCTAAATTAAGAGTTACCACTCAGGAAAAGGATCTTGGAGTCATTGTGGACAATACACTGAAATCCTCAGCTCAGCGCGCAGCAGCAGTCAAAAAAGCAAACAGATTGTTAGAAATCACTCAGAAAGGGATAGAGAATAACACTGAAAATATCGTAATGCCTCTTTATAGCCCTATGGTGCGACCGCACCTTGAGTATTGTGTGCAGTTCTGGTTGCCCCATCTCAAAAAAGACAGAGTAGAACTAGGAAAGATACAGAGAAGGGCAACAAAAATGATCAACGCCGTCCACGATTGATGAGCATATGCAAGCTTTCGAAAGCTTGCATACTCTCACTGACAGTCAAAGCCCATCTCAAGCCGTGGGGTCCGTGGAGGTAGTGTGGCTAATATACACCAGTTTCTCTGGAGGGAGTGATGTGGCCAACACCATGTCTAACCGCACCCCCCAACCCAACGGATCAGGTACCCATTCACATTCCCTGAAGGCTATGAATTCAAGTCCTGTTTGGTCTCTCACTGGATGGCCACCTCTCCAATAGTAGTTGTTGGTCCAATGAGGATATCTGAACTACTTTGTCGCCATCAATTCAACTAGTCCAGGGATTCCCAAGCTTTTTCACCATGTGACCCCATTTTGAGATGTAAATATAATTCCATGAGCCCAGACCGCAAAGTATAATAAATATCAATGGGAATTTTGACCCCCGTCTGCAGATTGTGTCATCTCTTTGGGATCCTGACCCATAGTTTGGGAATTTCTGGAGCAGACCACAACCAGTCTTTGAGATTCAAAGCAAAATGAAGGGAGGAGGAACAGAGGAGAATTACAGCACCCCAGATGTGCTTAGAATGGTGTTAACTTTCAGACCATGACTTGGAGTGGAAGCAAATACCTAATTTAGTGATCGTGGTTAACAACAGATATTCAAGATGGTCAAACGGTTAACCAGTTGATTACCAAATACCTAGTTGGTTAACTTACTTCCTGACCTCTCTGACCACTCCTTCAATGTATCTCTTCCTAACTCTTCCCCCTCCTCCTCCCTTCCCCTCTCGGTCGGGGTTCCCCAAGACTCCGTCCTTGGCCCGCTCCTCTTCTCTATATACACCCAATCTCTGGGCAAACTCATTGCCTCCCACGGCTTCCAATGCCGCCTATACGCTGACGACACTCAACTCTCTCTCTCCACTCCTTCCCTCTCCCCCTCTGTTCAAGCTCATCTCACCAACTGTCTCTCCAATATCTCCACCTGGATGTCTCAACGCCAACTCAAACTGAACATGGCGAAAACTGAACTCCTTATCTTCCCTCCCAATCCTTCCTCTTCCTCTTCCCTGTCAATTGCCATTGAAGGGGTCTCCATCCTCCCTGTCCCCCAAGCTCGCAGCTTGGGCTTCATCTTCGACTCGCACCTTACTTTCAAACCCTACATTGACTCTGTTGCCAAATCCTGCCGCTTCTCCCGCCACCACATTGCCAAGATCCGCCCTTTTCTGTCTGTCTCCTCTGCCACAACTCTCATCCACGCCCTGGTCATCTCACACCTCGACTATTGTAACCTCCTCCTCGCTGGCCTTCCCCGCTCTCACCTTTCTTCCCTTATCTCTGTTCAAAACTCTGCTGCCAAGATCATCCACCTAGCCCGTCGCTTTGACCACGTGCAGCCTCTCCTCTCCTCTCTCCACTGGCTCCCTCTTCCCGAGCGTATTCTGCAGAAGCTTCATCTTCACCTACAGAGCCCTTCACAATCTCGCTCCTCCCTACCTCTCTGCCCTGATCTCCCTCTGAACCCCTGCTCGAGCACTTCACTCCTCCTCCATCCCCTCCCTCACCCTCCCACGCCTCCCCTGCTCCCCCAACTGCCTTCGTCCCTTCTCTCTCACTGGCCCGCACGCCTGGAACTCCCTCCCTGCCCTCGTCCGCCTGGCCCCCTCCCTTCGTACCTTCAAGTCCCTCCTCAAAACCCACCTTTTCCGCTCCGCCCTTCAGAACTCCTGCTAACCATCTCCACCCAGGATTATCCCCCACCTGTTATCTGCAAACTCCCAATGTACTGTAACCAAGCCAAGAACATGTACCTGAGCTCTCGCATCCTCATGAATGTTGCATCCCTTGTCTCTCCCTCTGTTTTCCCCTTCCCTGTCTTCCCTCCCCCTGTCTTTAGATTGTAAGCTCTCAAGCAGGGACCATGTCTATCTTATTCTTTGTAAAGCACCAGGTACATCACTAGCGCTATATAATTGCTTATAATAAAATAATAATAAAATAATAATAATTAATAATAATAAATACCAAATGTTATTTATAATACCATTATCAATTAACTGACTTTCCAAAATATCAGATGGTACCGATAATGCTGTTATTGGTTAACGGACTTTCCAAAATACAAAATGGTGCCATTAACCAGGTATCCAGTGGGAAACTGAGTTAAACATGGAACTAGGTCAGGGAGAGGAGTGAACAGAACAATCTGGTAACCACAGAATGAACATGAAAGCAGCAACACAGTAAACAGCTAAATTGTCCGTAAATAATAATATCAATAAATTAGTTAGCCTGCTGGTTACTGATCATCACTGGATTGGTTCGGTTACCACAAATCCAACAGTTACTGTATTTGCAAGGATAACCATTTCAGCTCTAATTAGGACCACAAAAAAAACTAATTGGATCAACTTTTCTGCTCACGGTAGTTGGGTCATTTTGCCGTTCAGTAAATGAGTGTGCTTAGAAGAATGTCACCCCATCCAAGGGCAAGCAGAAAGCTTTGACATTCAGCAAGGTAAAAGATCATATCCTGAGCAAACGCTTGTAAGTTCAACCCTCAAAGAACCTGCCCACACCCGCTCCGGTTGTATTTCTTCCCTGTGCTAATTTTACTAAAGACACAACTCATATTCCTGTTGATTGAACAGTTTTGTGTTGACAGGATTGAAGATTTTCGATGAAACTTATCATCAGACCCCAGAGCGGGCCATTAGTCCAAGTCAGAGGAGCAGGCAAGGGCTGATATATTTTATGGCCCGCTCAGAAGACAAACATACACATTTATATGTCACTTGTTGCAATATAAATGCTAACTTGTACTTCTTTCAAAACTTTTAATGAATTGTGTACATTTCAGGAGATTTACAGCGCAGACCGAATGGCACAAAATATTACTCGAAACATATTTGTCACTTTGGCAAGAGAACAAAAAAAATCTGGAAGATATTGCATTCTGAAATAAATCATAAATATATGCATCTTAAAAGAGTTTATTTTGGTCATTAATAGCCGATGGGCCCCCCCTCTGTGCAGGATTTAAAGTTAAATTATGCAAAATCAAAAACAAACCTTATAATACTTAATCAAACATGCATAAAACTGTCAGGACCAAATAAATTCTCTCAATTAACTTGCTTCGGATTGTGATTGCATTTACTAATTTAATCAACACTAGAATAATTTGGAGGCCGGGTAATGATGAATGACTGTGGAACTGCACATTAAGAGACAGTAAGGTAGTGTGCTACGACAGGAATGCAACAAACCCTTTCTAGGGGGTTGGGGGACAAAGTAATGGCTTGGATGCCACAGCCTTTTTATTTCCTCTCACAGTCCTTTCTCCCGAGAAACTGATTTCTCCAAAGATGTCAAACGAGGCATGCGATTTAGATAAAAGACAAATTGTATATGGTCACCACCTTTATTTTATCATTTAGCATTTCTATAGCTGCTTTACAATCCTTAGCTAGTTCAGCCTTACAGCAAGTGTTTGAGGTAGGTCATTAGTAGTCCCATTTTACAGATAGAAAACTGAGGCTGAGAGGGATTTTCCCAAAGCCACAAGTCTCCCAGGGCCAAGACATCTTTATCCACTAGGGCCAACAGTGCTCAACATTTTTGTGGGCAAGACCCACCACAATGCTCTTTTAAAAAATCCAGGACCCATCTTAATGAAGGGCAGGACTAGACATGGCCAGGTGGCAGCTGTGGGGGCACCTGATCCTGGCAGCAACGGGGTGGGGAAGCGAACTGGAAGGAGCAAGAAGCGTGAGACCACTCCACTCATCCCCCCGCCAGCACCTGGCTGTCATGGGCACGTGTGTGTGGCCAGAAGCGGTAGCAGGAGAGGACACAGCAAGGGGTCCAGGTTATAGCTCTTGCAGAGACCGATGGTGCCGCTGTGGTGGTGGGAGGCATCTGCGTCTGAAGGGATGGAAGAAACCCAATTGCAGGCAGGGGGGGAGGCAAAAGTTGCCAAGCCCAGCAGGGGCCGCACACCAAAATGCTCATATCGCCTCCAGAAGTGGTTTTCAACCTTTTTTCATTTGCGGAGCTGGTGACGGGCGCTATGGCGGGGAAGCGGCCTTTGAAAGGCTAGCCAGGAGCGCTGCTGAGTCCGGGTTCCCCAGCGCTCCTGGCCGGTGCTTGTCAGTTGCAAAAGCCGGCTGGGCATGTTTCCCCCACCCCTGCCTATCATATCCTTCCAGCTGACAGGCGGTGAGAGGCAGCCTTTGCAACTGACAAGCCCTGACTGGGAGCACTTGGGAGGAAGATGATCCCTTTTCTGGGACCTGAAACATCCTCATCTTCTTTCGCAAATGGTCCAGCCTAGCCCAGTATTGTCACAACCTGACACGGCAGCAGGGGTTTCAAATTCAGGTCCAAATCCAGAACTTTCAGGGTCTCCGGCAGAGGCCATCCCAGCTTGCTACCTGGGACCCCTCCAGGCCCCCAGCGGGGGCCTCCCCCAGGTGTGCTACCAAGGGTCCTGAAGTGGAGATGCCAGGGATTGAACCTGGGACCTTATACATGCAAAGCATGCACTCTTAGTACCACTTGAGCTATGCCCCCTGCTGCCACCCAAGGGCATATCTCCCAACTGTGCTTTTGTACAGAACTGGCTTTATATTGTTTTTATGCTGTATATATTATTATGATTATTGTTGTATTTTATATATTTTATTGTTTATGTATGGTGGAAGCCACCCCGATTCGCTACTAAGCGAGAGGGGCGGGGTATTAAATATAAATAATAATTAATAAATAACTCTCCCTATTGGGGGGGGGGGCAGTCCCTCTTTCTGAGGCCAGGGTCCCTCTTTCAGGAGAGAGAGGCAAAAAGGCCGCAGGATTCAAGCCTCAGGACCCTCTTTGCTGGCTTCCTCCCAGGAGAAGCCTTTGAGAGGCCCAACGGGGAGGATGGGAGGACAAAAAACCCTAAATGGAACGAGAAGCAGGAAAGCATCTGTCCTACTCAACGTGTTGGGAGATATCCCAGGGCCCTGCCACCGGGCCACCCCAGACCCCTCCCAGTAGTCAAGCACCACTGCACTAAGCTACACCGATAAGATTCCATTTTATTCGGCATAAGTTAGTCAGGAACGCTCCATTCCATCCAATAGCTTTAGCAACGGCTAATGGGCTTTGCAGGCTTGGCACAGAGATCCGAGCGCAGAACAAGGAGGAAAGTGTTCTGGATTCTGACAATAAGGCCCTTTGGGGACTCGGTCAGATCAGAACACCTGTACAATGGTGCGATTCAGAACCGCAAGTCTCCGTTCGTTCAAGCACAATCACACTACAACCAGCCTAACCTCTACCCTTGGACATGCTCCATCATCACCATCAGGAAATTCTGGGTGCAATTTTATGAATATGCTCAATGTTTTTCTTTTAAAGTGTACATTACAGTAGCGTATGGGACCGGAGAGACTGGAATCTCATTCTGCAGAGCTAGAGGAAGAATCCTTACCTCCAAAAGTGTTAGGGACCAGGGGTTGGCACCAGGAAAGGAGCAAAGGGAAGAGTAGAGGAAACAATGGAAGAGTGCCACAGAAGATAAAGGAAGCCTCCGAGCCGTTCTCCAGTGGCCCGGAGACTGAATGCTCAGCACAGAGCCAGGTAAGCCAGCCTCAGAGAGTTCAACGGCTCATCATTGAGGTCAGGAAGGAGAGGAGAGCAGGAGGATGCAGAAGCCAACAAGGGGTAACCGGACAAATCAAGGACACAATGCAAGGAAGGATTGGGGGAGTCGGGGGAGTAGGCAGATAGGGCTAGCAAGGCAAGGAGAAATCAGACAGTAAGTAGAACAGAGCTAAGAAGACCACAAAGATGCATGCACTTCAGAAGGGAAAGGACAACACACAAAGCAAGCAGGGGATACTAAGAGGGAGGGAGGGCTACGGTAAGTACAAGGACATGAAGGTTTAAAGGGGATACAACACAAGCCAGACATTGAACAAAAGGCAGACCAAACACAACAAGGATCTACTAGGATAATGGGAAGCTATGAAAGGGGAACAAGGCACAGAGGGAGGAACTATGGAGAAGCCTTAGAAAGCCATCGGGGGTAGGGTGACAAGGAACTAAGCAAGGGCCAAGGAGCTATGAATGGGGGGTGGAACAAGATACTCAGCAAGGTACTATGAGCATCTAGGAAGCGAAGCAAGGTGGAAGACGGTACACAACAAGGTTGTCATTTAGGACTAAGGCAAGAGGGAACAGGTGTGCTAATGGGGGCAGGGGAAACAATAAGGATGGGACTTTGGACAGAATCTCCGTTTTATCAGTTCTATTGTACTGGATCTTTAACATTGCAGTTTTCACCATTGACTTAAATGGGGGGAAACCGCAATGTTAGAAATCCAAGGGAAAAAAGCAATGCAAAAGAACAGATATTGCCAAGAATTATCCGTATTACTGGATTAGAACCAAAAGTGCCATTAATGGCCACTCTCTGTTCTTGGCAATACCAAGAGTCCCATCTCTAGAAAACAGCACACACAGCAAGATACCATCTAGAACTACAGCAGGAAGCAAGAGCTGTGACAAACTACAGGAGACAAACCTGCAGAGTAATAAACAGACCAGAGGAACAAGAGAGAGGAAACACCTTCAACACAGAGAGGAAAGGAACGCAACTAAGCAAACTAATAAAATGAGGGGCACAATCTGAGTGAAGACTCCAGGAGCATGGGGCAGGGAGGGGGAAGCAGTAGAAACAGATGCTCCATCAACTTCCTCTGACTCCCAGACCTCCTTATAAGCAGGCTGGGGCCAATCAGGGAACTGGTGGGCGTGGCTACACACAGGGCACGCGAAAGAGAGAGAACATCATAATGAAAAATCCCCCTCTCACCTGGCCAGCTGGTAGCACAGTGGACAGGGAGCCGCCACCAGCCCTGAAGGCTGCGAGTTCAGTGCTAAGCCTTGATAAAAAGCCATGTTCACACAAACAGCTAAATCAGTTTGTTACATCCTTAACTGGCTTGTCCCTTGATATTGTAGTAAATACACACACACAAAACAATGGTATCCAGGAGTGTGTACTCTGGAAGAATCAGGAGCAATTAATCCCCATTCCTTTCTAAACCAAAGTACCATGTAATGTAACTGCTTTTTGTGCTTGGTTGGCAAACACGGCCTACAAATCATTCCCAGGCTGCAGCACTACGTGTCTCTGGTGTTGAGAACTCTGGCCGCTTGCAGATGAGCATGCTTCCGGGAGCGGAGATCCCCGAAGGAGCAATCCCGGGAGGCTCTGCTTGTGTGCGGGGAGGGGTAGCCCGTTTCTAGCGTGATTTCCACCGCGCAATGCATCCAGGGCTGGATTTTTGAGCCTCACTGCTGCCCAGGGGCCGCGTAGCGTCCATGGAGCGAACCCGGCATAAAGCCAGGGGCCTCTAGGCACCAGGGGCCGCTGCCTGCCCCGCCCCTGGGCTGGGCTGGAGGAGGTGCAGGGTACCCCCACATCATGGGAGGGTCCCCATCCCGCACCGGCCTCTGCCTGCTTAGCTGCCGCTGCCCCCTCTGCATGTCACATTTGTGAAAATGAGCCAGCGTAACCCACGGCTCAGCTCTCCCTCCCTCCCTCCGGTGCCCCTGAGGGAGAAAACGCAGGGTATTCCAGGATTTTCCTGGAACTGACTTTGTGGAGGGAGGCAGGGTGGGAAGAGGAGGAGGCAGGGAGGGAAGAGGAGGAGGCAGGGTGGGAAGGGGAGGATGCAGGGAGGGAAGAGGAGGATGCAGGGTGAGAAGGGGAGGTCCGGATGCAGGGTGGGAAGGGGAGGATGCAGGGTGGGAAGGGGAGGTCCGGATGCAGGGTGGGAAGGGGAGGATGCAGGGAGGGAAGGGGAGGATGCAGGGTGGGAAGAGGAGGATGCAGGGTGGGAAGAGGAGGCACAAAGGCATTTCTGGTAGAGTGGCCAGATTTGCAAATTTTGGAGGACACTTATAAGAAATACAGGTTGCAGGGCTGCATTGGCTTCAGTGCAGCCCTATGACCTGTATTTCACATATCTCTGGCCACCCTAATTTAAGGGGATAAATTTCCCCAGAAATAGTCATCTCTTCTCCCAGGCTGCCCTCAACGCCTGGCAATCTCTCCCTGGGAACATTTTTTCTGCTTTTTCATTTTTGTTTTATTTTTCATTTTCATTTACAAAAAACCCAACACCTTTGTTTTCAGGGGGCGGGAGGGGGGGGGTCGCAAATGATCCCTCCATTTTCAGGGAGGGGGTCTCGTTGTTTTTTTTCCTCCCATTCTATTTTATTTAAAATAAGTTTTTTAAAAATCACCGCACGAGCGCAAATGACCGCCAGGCACCATTCTGCACGTGTGCGGTCCCTTTTCCCAAACGGCGGCAGCAGCGCCGGCACCATTTTGGAAGAGGGCTGCCAGTCTGCACGCTGCGCCAGGGCAGACTGGCTTCCCGTTTTCCACATGGTGCCGACACTGCTGATGCTTCCGGCGCCATTTTGGGAAAGGGCGTGCACGGGCAGAACCGCCCCAGCAGGCATTTTTTACGTGCAGAAGTTTGGTTTTTTAATGAAAAGGGGCATCATTTTTCTTCATTTTCATCCATTTTTTATACTTTTTGTCATCCGTTTTTGTATCTTAGCTACTAAAATGAGTGAGGCTTCGTTCGCTTTAGTAATTAAAATAACAAAAACGAATTGCACACCCGTACTATGTTCCCCTCTCACTCGTCTCCC
The DNA here is from genome assembly GCA_003113815.1 of Sphenodon punctatus. NCBI lineage: Eukaryota > Metazoa > Chordata > Lepidosauria > Sphenodontia > Sphenodontidae > Sphenodon > Sphenodon punctatus. Next base: position 5,120,000 of record QEPC01012679.1, on the reverse strand, counting down.
CTCCCTTGCCCATCCTAGATTGCAAGGCCCTTGGGGCAGAGACCTGTTCAGTGCCAGGTACTTGCTGGTGCTAGATAAATAATATTTAAAATAATTTTAAAAATCTCTCTTTATTTCAGGATAACATCCCCCTAAATTATCTCAAGGAAAGGGTGTTTCCCCTGCATTCCCCGACCCCTGGGCAACGGTAGGGTAGAGCTGCCCCTGAGCCAGTATGAGGGTTGTGGAGCTGTGCAACTATTATGAGGTTTTGGGGGCCCTTTGCCTCTCTGCCAAATGTGTTTGAAAATCAGCTTGAGGAATCTGAGCCCCCCCGGCCCCAACTCAATGTAAGTCAAAACACACACACACACTGGCCTTTTTTAAACAGGCCACTGCTGGGGGGGGTGGGGGGGGGTGTCCATGGTTTTGCTGCTGCAGAGGGGGTTGGGTGCAGATGGGCAACGCCACACGTGCCCCCACATGGAGCAAACTGCGTTTTCACTGGGTGCTCCGTGCGGGGGTAAATGGGTGGAGATGCGTGTTTCGCGGGAGCACGGACACGCCCCCACACGCCACCGCTTTCACACGAGACGCACTCACCCATGTCCGCTGGGTGGGCATGAGTGGGTATCTCATTTAAAAAGGGACACACACACATACAGTGAGCACAGAAGCCTTCTTTCCATGAGAAAGCAGGCTTTTAAAAAAACTGAATCCCCTGTAGGTTTCTCCTAAGTGGAGTTGAGTGAAAATGACCATTCCCATCATTTCCGTCTTTTCGAGAACCTTGCTGAATATTTGCGCCATCCCTCTCAAGTGTCCCACATTTTCCCGGACAGCCCTCCTTTAAAATCCCTGCCTTATCCCATGAATGACTTGCAAAGGACTGTCTTTCCCACCTCCCTTCCTAGAGACCCTGCCGCAGTTTTCCATGACTACCAGACAGATAACAAAAGAAGGGTTAACTCGTGGGGGGGAGGGGGGTTGTCCTGGAAAATCCAGAATACTTGAGAGGTAGGGCTCGTGCTGGGGTTTTTTTGGATTTGGAATCCTTTTCTCCCGTTTGTCATTCTCAATATTTCCATCGGCGAATTCCCAACGCTTTGGGGGGCCAAGAGTGATGGGCAGGCCACCCTTAAGGGGCCAGCGCTTGCTCCTCACACATCTTCACTTTCGATCCTGCAAGCTAATTTAAACCAAATTTGGTAGAGGGGCAGAAGGCTCAAAGATAAGGAGAGACTGTGGCTGAAACGAGATTTCACCAAAATGGGAAATCAAATCTTGTCAATAGCCTGGTTCCCAATAACGTCTGAGTCAAATCAAGAACCTCCCAGTACTCGGTAATGTCTCGACTAACGTTTATCTTCTCGATTTACCGACTTTCTGCTTACCGGGATCCCGTTTGCCAGTTTGCAGATTACTGCTTTGCCATGCATAGAACGAAAATACCCACCCAAAAATGGGAATGCCCATCGGAACTACAGTGTTCAAACCAATCTAGTAACATTGGGTAAGGCCACACAAGATATTAACCCACGTTGGGTGACTTTACCCCACATTAGCCTGTGATGCAGCTGGCAGGCCACCAGCCGCCAGATGTTCTCCCACTTCCGACCCGGTATGGGGGACAGGCTGCTACACGATGCATCCACTGGTCGCGGGCTACTGTTGCCCCACCTGGGCCAATGTGAGGTAATGAGACGCCTCCCGTCAAGCCAGTCCTGTTCATCCCCACCCCGTAGCGTGGTCCGCTGGCACCAAAGAGCCACGGGCAGGGTTCACCATTCCTATGCATCCACGTCATGGCAGGGGGCGAGATAGTGGGCGGGCCAGGGGTGTGTGTCCAGAGATGGGAGCCTACCCATGTGGACAGTTCCTTGGCCTACCCTGGGGGGTGGTGGTGGAGGGACTTTGACAGCAGCCTGCCCACCTGGTTTGCCCGTGGAGAGGGGAAATAGTTTTGACTGCTCTCCCTACAGCCCAAAGTGTGGCAGCTGCGTTCGACCTGCCTGGGGTGGGCAGTGGATGCAGCTGGCCCTCTCTCGGGTGGCTTTATCCACCAGGTACCCGATTAGTGCTTGACGGACTACCTACGTTATCCAGTTTTTGTCCCATTTTTCTAACCTCCGGTACTGATTTTGCCTGGTGCTCGAGGCTGGCACTTCTACTAATCATTTCAATAGCGCTACTAGGCATGCACAGTGCTTTACAGTCACAGATTTTTGGAGACAGGTCCCTGCCCAGTGGTCTTACAATCTATGGTAAACACAGGGAAAGACAGACACACACACATATATTCCCATTTTACAGATGGAAAACTGAGGCTGAGACTTGCCCAAGGTCACCCAGTAAGCTCATGGCTAGGGCAGGATTTGAACCCTGGTTTTCCAGGTCCAAATCCAGTATTTTATCCACTACACCACACTGGTTCTCTCTTACAACTCTATGGTGTTGCCCTAGAGCAACGGCCGGCCAAAAGCAGAGCTGAAGTGTATATCCACAGAGCAGACCCCGGGCAGGACAGCAGCTCTCCTCCTCCGCGGCTGCCTGCTCTGCTTCCACATCTGGCAGAGGACGGGCCAGCCTGGGGGTGAAGTGGGCTGGTGTGGCCAGCGCCAAGGCAGCTGTCTGTTTACAAGCACCAAAGGACATGGGACAGATCCATGATCTAAACCCTCCCATTCCTTCCCCCCTCCTGAGCATGCCTTGTAAGCACCCCAGCCGGCAAAGATTGTAGCAATTTTCAATGTGGTCCAGGGGAAGGAAAAGGTTCCCCATCCCCGATCTACATGGTCACAGGTGACCTTTAAGGTCCCTTCTGATTCTTCAGTTTTGTGATTCTATAGGACCTTGTCGCGCACCTCTTTGAAGCAACAGATGCTGCCCGCTGTTGGAGACACAGGATGGTTACGTGGACGATTGATCTGACCCTGTATAATAGTTATGCTGAGAAAAGTTCTAATGAAACATTTTTGGGCGTAACGCACTGTAAAATGGTTCGCTGGGCTCTGGGGGTGAGTATTGTCAGGATCTGGCCCCAGAGACCCAGGCCCACACAGGATCTTCTCTCCAGTGTTTTTATTGTACCGATAGCGCACACAAACCGTCACCAACAGTTAGGGGTGGGACTCTGGGCAAAATTTTGGCTTCGGTTACTTTGGATTTCGGTTCTCAGACATTTCGGTTCTCATATCCGTATCTGTCGTATCGGATCTTTTGTACTGATTGTTCTATCCGATTTTTAACATTGCGGTTTTCCCACTGAAGTCAATGGGGACAAACCGCGATGTTTAAAATCCGATACAAAAATCAACGCAAAAGATCCGATACAACCGATTGCCGAAAAAGAACCGAAATTTCAGATGAATCCAAAATGGCCATTCTTTCCGAAACTGAGTCCCTTCCCTACCGACAGCACGATTCACACACAGACAGGGTTCTCGTGGGCCTAGGGTGGCCACCTGGGGTAGTTCTTTTACCTGACGCTCCCATAGGCCAAAATGGAAGTGTCAGGTAAAGAACAACCGAAGGTGGCATTTCCGCGTCAATCCTACGTGGTCCTCTCAGTACAGGCCCCTGGCTGGCCAGTCCCAGTCCCTCCTGTAGCCAGAGATCTCCCTTCCCCTGCCTTGGGCCGAACCCCTCCAGGCCTGAGTTAGCCCAAGACAGAGCTCAGCCTGGCTCCTGCCTCACTGCATCCCCTAACTGAACGCCAGAGTTCCCTTGGAAGGCTCAGGCCACGCCCAACTGCCCCCAAGAAAAGCCAATCATCCCTCAGTGGCTTACTTAGGGGCTATTCCCCCACCTGGGTGTGCACCTGCACCAGCCTTAGCGCCTACCACAACGCGGTCCTCCCTTACATCACTGGTGCGGCTTAAAGAGCCAGGCAGCCACCAGCAGCCTGTCCTGCAACAGGCATATTTAATGCAGACAATCAGCACAATCAAGAGGGGCAGATACCATGTCTCCCAACAGTTCCAGCAGGCAAAGAGGAGCAAGCCCTGCCCCCTTGGCAGGTAAGCTCCGCCCTTCATCAATAGGCCCCACCCACTCACACACTAACATGCATGCACAACCAGGGAAGACGTGCCTGAAACTTGAATACTGGTGTGTGTGTGTGTGTCCTCTGAAAGAGGGGCAGTGGGATTCAGCTCACAAAGAAGGACGGTCTCTCCTAAAAAGGGGCTATTGGGAGATAAGTAGATCCTATAAATATTCCTGTGAACTAACTACCTAAAGAGGTCAGTCTTCTTTGTGGGCAAATAGGTGTTTAATTTAAACCATTGTCTTAAAGGCACTTAAAATCCACACACGATCAGATCTCGAAAGTTTGAGTGAAAAGGGCTAAGTACATACAAATTTCTGACGGGTATGTTACCAGTATTGGAACGGAGACTACACTGAATCTAAAACACAGCAGTGCTGGAATGCTATATTAATATAGCACTGTTATTATTACTATACTACTAATAGTAAGTAAATATTTATTGGTTTGGCTTTCTCCATGCACTGTACACAACAAACAAATGAATGTAAAAAATTCAAGACTGGAATGCTGGGAAGGTATTTTACGTTTGAGCCACTGGAGGGCGATGTTGGCAAAAGTATGATTCATTCTAGGTTAACCAACCACTGAGTGAGTTCCAGGAAAGTCATGGAGGGTTGCTAGATGGCCTTTATTTTTAAGGGAACAAACATCCTTTATTTCAGAGCCCCTCAGCTTCATATTTATTTATTTTATTATTCAAATATAAATGCTGCCTTTCCCGCAAGGCTCAGGGCGGCTTATAATCCATTAAAAAACATAATAATCATGCAATAAAATCACCTGTCCCTCCCCCACAACCTTCCCCAAAACTCAACCAAGCCCTATTTATCCCTACCTGCCAAATTGTCAGAGGGGTACAGGAAAGTTGGGAAGGGAAGGGGTGCCCAGACGCGCCACACGCTCTCCACTGGCTCTGATACTACTCGAAGGGGGTCCCGGAGGCCCGTCAGGATAGTATGTGGGCCGTTCCTTGGGCTTGCGCACCTGGAACTTAGGCCCCTATCATCATTGGGCACAGAGCTTTCTATTACGTAACCAACATTCACACTCACAGGGAAGGGAGGCAAAAGTGAGGACTGGTGCAAGGGGGACGAGGCAAGGACCCAGGGGCACAGGAGGCAGGGAGGCAAGGACTTGCACACAGCCACAGGGGGCGGGAGGAGAAGGGCCCCAGGGAGGGGCAGAAGCGCCAGGCCCGCAGGCCCCTTCACTCTGCTCACTCACTCTCTCAGAGGGAAACAGGGGTCAGGTCTTCAATCAGTACAGATACCTTGGTTAACGACACAATCACTTGATACAAACCACAGAGGAGGACAAGGAGGGAACACAGAGGCAACAAAGGGGGGCAGCAATACCAAGGGACACTCGCAATACTTAGCTTCCAGGCAGCAGGGAGGGGGCTAGTTCATCCAGGCTAAGCTCTGTTCACCGGCCCAGAGCTACTGAAGCGGCCGGTTTAAATAGGAGCAGCCCCGCCCTCCGCACGCCCCCGCAAGCGTGCTGAGCGGCGCAGCGGTGGGCGGGGCCCCGCCTCGTCGGGCGTGGCCTTTGTTGGTGTCGGCGTCTCTGCACGCCGCGAAGGTGTGGCCGTTGGTAACGGGCTGCCGGGGGCGGGGTTTGCAGCGTCGGGTGTGGCTTCCGCCTGCGTCTGCGGCCCCGAACGCCGCGCCGAGGTTTGAGATGCTGGGGAACTGCCGGGGGCGGGGCCTGGGGCCGTGGAGGGCGGCCGCCGCGTGGAGTAACGGCCGCGACGGCTGACACAAATGCTCTTCCAGACACTCCTTATTTCAGAGAGCCCCTTACTCCAAAGAATATAATGAGCATCACTTATCTCCATAAAACATAACAGATGCCCCTTGTTCCAGACCGCCGCAGCTCCCTAGAACATAACAGAATCCCTTATATCTAGGGCTGAAACTCGTTCTCAAGTTTTTCTCGATTTTTGTCGAGAATCACGGTTCTCGCCATGTTTTAGTCGAGAAACAACAATCGAGAAAAATATTGATTCTCGACATTTCTCGTCCGAGGATTATTTCCCCCCCCCAAATACCGTTTACTGCAATTCACCTCTTACCGTATACCGCAACTTACCGTTTACTGTATACCAACTTACCGTGTACCGCTTACTGTGTGCACATGTGGAAAATGCCATATGCCATTTTGCATTACTGGCATGAACGAGGTACACGGTAAATTGTGATAAACGATATTTCGAGAAAAATGTCTCCAATGAGATCTTGATCTGTTATCTTGGCAGCAAGTCTAGATTCTTGCAATATTTTTGCGAGGAAGTTCAGCCATAGAGCCCATAGCTTCATAGAGTCCCTTATTTTTAAAATATTGATCCAACAACCCTAAATTTATTTATTATTTATTTTTGTATTTATATGCCGCTGCCTCCTGCACAAGCAGCTCGGGGTGGCTAACAAAATTTTAAAACATATAAAATTATAAAATTAACCCCACAATAAAACCCCCACCCTAACCCAGCCCGTCTCCCTCAGAAAAGGCCCAGCGGAACAGCCAGGTCTTACACTGTCTACGAAAGGAGGGGAGGTCTACAGCCAGGCGGACCTCTAAGGGGAGGGAGTTCCACAGCCACAGAGCGGACACCGAGAATGCCCTCCTCATGGTTGACACCTGGGAAACCCGGGGGGACCTTAAGGAAGTCGCCCCGGCCGACCGCAGAGATCGACCCAGAATCCGGAGGGTGAGGCGGTCCTGCAGATTGGATCTTCGGTCATGTCAGAATGGGGACAGGAAAGTTCCTATAGCCCTTCCTGTTTCTGACATGGCCAACCCCTCTCATCCTCCCCAGAACCCCCAATTTCTCCAAGTTTCCAGGGGCACCCCTGGCTGGCCTGCAGTCATCAGGGTTTCCCTTGGAGCTCAGAAATTCTTGGTCAAAACCTGGAGTCTCCAAGCAAAATCCAGAGAGGGGGCAACTCTATTTCTTGTCTACTTAGAGGGACAAGAAGGAAGACTGGACTGGAGCGAGGGACTGCTGGGTCCTGGGCTGGCGCCGGAGGCGGCACTTTGGGCAGGTGCAGTGGTGGAGGCTCTATCAATGAGGCTTCTTCCTCTTTGAGCAGCATGAGGAAATCCAAAATACGGATGGATGGGATTAGGGTTCCCATCACTCCAGGTTTCATGTGGAGATTCTGGGGTTTGCACCAGTCTCTCCACACTTTGGGGGGGTAAGCCCTGGCTTCTTTGCGTTAACTAGGGACACTCCCGCTAACCTGGAGAAACTGGGACTTTGGGGAGTGGCCACCCAAGAAAGCGGCGTGCCATAAGGACTTTCCTGCCCCCGGCCCCTTGCCGATGTAGTCCCGACTCCCGCCCATACGGAGTGTCATGACATCATGATTAGAACTGTAATGGGTGGTGGTGAGGGGGGGAATTATCTAGGGTTACTATCAGGTATTCCAGATAGCTTGGCAGTTACCGTTACTAAACATTTCTCTAGCGCTCCTAGACGTAGGCAACGCTTTACAGTCATAGATTTTCAGAGACAGGTCCCTGCCCAGTGGGCTGACAATCAAAGGGTATTTTCAGATGTTACGAGATCACGCTCAACCACAGACAATCCCCTGTGGTGGGGAATGGTCCCGTAACGTCTGTTTGATGCCCGCCAGATGTTCACCACAGTGAACCTCCGGCGGGAATCAAAATAACCACGCTTCCGATGATGGTCCGGGGACCATCTCCGAAAGCGTGGTCAAAGTGATTCCCGCCGGGGGTGAACACCCGGCGGGAATCACTTCTTGCCCCCAACAGACGTGACGTTACCACGCTCAACCACAGCGGGATTCACCGTGGTTGAGCGTGGTAACGTCTCGTCTGGCCTCTGACCACGGCCCGGAATCGGCGGCCATGCTCACTGCCGATTCCGGACCGTGATCAATACCCTAGGGGGTGGGCGGGTGCCGCGACTGCATTGGCCACTGCGCCCGCCCGTCTCCCGGAGGGCAGGCAGCCTCGGGAGCGTGGGGGGTGGGGTGGGGCTGTGTGGCCATATGTTGCGTCGCGCAGCCCCCCCCCCCAAGATTCCCCGCCAGGATCAGTCGGCACATCTGCTGGCCGTGACGGTTCGATTCCGGCAGGGAATCAAAAGGGTGATTCCGTGACGGGGCCAAAGCCACTCCGTCACGTCTGAAATCACCCTAAAATGGACGAGAGGAACAGAAACACATACATAGTCCCATTTTACAGATTCAGAGCTGAGGCTGAGATTTGCTCAAGGGATTGGCTAAGATGAGATTCGAACCCTGGTGTGACAGGGTGGGGGCTTCCCAGGCCTCCTAAGTAGGGTGGCCATACGTCCCCTTTAAAAGAGAACGCTTATTAAAAATACATGGTGCAGGGCTGCACTGGAACCAAAGCAGCCCTGCAACATGTATTTTTCATATGGGTCCTCTTTTAAAGGGGAGGTCTGGCCACCTTACTCCTAAGACACTGGGCACTTATTGGGGGAACGAATGGGTTCATCCGTCCGGCTTTCACCCTTGCACAGGGCTAGTCCTGCCAGGGTCACCTCAATGTGGTCTTGACCTCCAAACCACCCCCATAACCAAACCTACGCCACCAGGAATACAGTCTAAGTAATCCGGGCGATAGCCCTTTATCCATATTAGAACCCATCAGGGTCGCTAGAGTCCAAGCAGTTGTACAGATGTAGCAACTACTAGTACTGCCCCTCTTAGTCCTGAGACCCTCTGGGTCTGTTTATATAAGTCTGGGGACCTTCTGGGTCAGTAGAGTCCCAGAGCCAGGCAAATCCCACCTGGTGTATGCGAGTTCTCTCCAAGGCAGATCTCCCGTATCCAGAAGGCAGCTGATAGGAGGAGGGCAGCTCCTTCCTCTGGCTCCTTCTCCTGTAGCTACCCCTCTCAGACTGAGCCTAGGCCTTTATAAAGAGGCTGAGCATGCGCAGCTCACTACAGCTTTACTGAGCATGTCAGGGGACCTAGTCTCTGGCAGCCCTACTGGGCTCTACTGAGCATGCTCTTGGACTTTTAGAGGCTGGGGCAGGCTCCCAGGCAGCATTCGAATACATAGCTGCCCAGGCAGCTCCATAATAGGGCTCCTGCAGGCCAGGAGGAGCCACCCTATTGCACCTGGTCTCCCAGGTCCAAGTGCAGCACCTTATCCACTCCACCGCACTGCCGCTGTGGTTAGCCGGTGATGACCCAGTAACTGAAACAGGCACCCGCAAAAATGGGTCTCCCCATCGAATTCACGGTACCCAATTTGACTTGAAAATTTTGGGAATTTTCTGCACCCAAAGCAATGTCTGACCGGGTGCACAAAATATCAACATAATGAAATACAGAGATTATACTGGGTTTGTCCCAGTGTTTCAATTTGCGGTCCCGGATCGTCGACTTCCAGTCTTGGATTTTCAGGTATTTTTGCAGATTCATTTTTAATTTTATTTATTTATTTAATGATTACTGCCCCGCCCCGTACAGCCTCACGGCAGCTCGGGAACCCCCCAAACTAGGGTACTCCCCCCAAAAAAACAGAAAAAGGCATCCGGGTACCGATTCAGGTGTCTGTAGAGGTGTGGGTATTACCTACAAGTACCAAACCTGTTTCAGCTTTCCATAGAGGTTAACCACCAAACCAGAATACCGGAGATTACCATTTACCAATTGCTGTTTACCAAATGACTGTATACCACATGACTGGACCAAGTCCAAGAGGGGGAGAGAGCTGTTTTTTTTTTAAAAAGAGTCAAAAGGTAATGCCATTGGTCAACAGTAACGTGGTAAACAGTAGTCCGGTTAACCAGATAACCCGCTAGATACTAAACCAGATACCAGTCAACCGTGATATCCATTCAGCTCTAATCAAGATGTTAAGGGGCGGCGTTACATCAGAAAAGGGGTGTCACAGCCTCTTTTGCCCCGCCCCTCTGACATGGCCCCGCCCCTCTGCATGAAAACACAGAGGGTGGTAGTAATCCTCGCTAGGATTCCTTCCCTGTAATGACTGCATAGAAGACAGCTTTGCTGGATGTTTTAAGGGAAATGAAGCATTTAGGCTGCTTCTACATGATCATTATCCCGGGATAAACCCCTCTAATCCCAAGATCTAATTGTTTGTGTGGACAGATATCCCGGTATAAATAATTTCCGGCTTCCTGGTATTATCTCAGAATTATAAAACCTGATTTCTGAGGTTTTATTTATTCCAGGATAAAATAATATTGGGACAGTGCTTGTGTACACACTTATCCTGGAATGAAGCCCTCCCTCCCACACTCCACCATAGAGAATTGCAGGTAGAGTTTACCTCCCCTCTATCCAACTTCTCTATGGTATTCTGGAGTCTCAGGACGCCACCCAGGTCGGATTACACCTGTGATGTTCCCAGCGCTCCCTGCCGGTTCTTCTCAACGGAGTCCAGGAACAGGGCACTAAGTGGGAAGCTGGAAACTAGAAACGCCTGCTCTCTGCCTGGGGTAGCAGGGGCGGTCACACCTGGGCGGCAGAGAGAGCGCTACGGTTCGCATTTAAGAGGAACCCAATCGGCAACGAGTCGCGTTTCGGAGGCTGCTGAAAGCAATAGTCCCGGCTTAAACAAATGGCCAGAAGCCTAAGCCTCCTGGGGCGCCCCTCTAAGTCACTCTGTGCCCGGGCCCTGCCTATCTGCGGGACCGCCTCACTCCCCATGTGCCCGTGCGACCCCTGAGATCGTCCGTGGGAGCCTTTTGGGAGGTTCCCCGGGCGAGGCGGGTGGCCGCCCCTGTGCTGTGGAATTCGCTCCCGGAGGAGGCTCGGTTGGCTCCCACTCTCCTGCTGTTTCGGCGTGTATGTAAGACCTGGCTGTTCCGTCAGGCTTTTGGTGAGGGGTAGGGGTGGGGTTTCCCCCCACATATTGTAATTTTAAATTGTTTTTTTAAATTTTTATTGAATGTTGTTCGCCGCCCCGGGGTGGGATATAAATTTTAAATAAATAAATAAATAAATAAAAATATGCTCAGCCCCATGGGGTTGATGCAGTCCTCCTTGCGACTCTCATACCGGGATAAGCGCCTACAGTGCCATCCCGGAATAGCGCTTTAACCCTGAAATTGAACGATCGTATAGACGCTTATCCCTGGATGAGAATCCCGGAATTACACACAGCTAATCCCGGGATAATTGTGCTCATGCAGAAAGAGGCTGAACGGTTTCTGTGCTGAAACCTAGCCCACCCTCACCATGTGGTGGTTTTCCAAACTGGGCCTATAACTTCCTGTCGGATCTTTCCTCCTCCGCTCTGGGGTTTCCTGGAGAACGGGTGCCTCTGAGTCTGTTGCCAAGATACTTAAAGCAGAATCCCAGAAACCCAAACTGCAGCCCAAGGACAATTTGCAAAGAGCTTTCCCCACCACACACACACACACACTGGCTGTCTGCTCTGTATTTATTTCATAACATGCCGAATTAATAGGATCCAGGAGTTACAGCAACCATGGCAACTCAATGCCGAGAGGGCTGTCCTTGCAAATGAATGAATTCATAAATAACTCACGAGGGCTGATGTAAAAAAAAAAATGCAATGCTAATGCAATTCGAGCCTTCCCTCCTTTGCACGCGGAAGCACAATGCCAGGGAGGTGATGGCTCGTGGTCGCTGGACGCTACAAGTGTCATTGCTGGGATGGAAGAGCTTGCTCATTGTTGACTGGGGTTGGCGGAGGGGTTCCGATTGAGGAGGGCTCATGGCGAAGCTCACGCTAACAAAATGTTGCCTCCGAAGAGCCTGTCTGCGAGGGAAGAGTTGCAGGGGAAAGAAGTTCGGTCAGGGGGGAAGCTCGGGAAGAGAGCAGAGATGATGACCTAGACGCATGGAGAGGGGACCGATCCACAGCACAGCTCCATGAGCTGGAACCTTCCTCTTCCTGAGCGCACCTCTTAAACACCCCTGTCCCCCAACTTCTACGTGGCCCTCAGAGCTGGTGCTAATTTGCAGAGTGGCCCCCGAGAAGGAAAAGGTTTCCCCGCCCCTGAGTTAGATGCTCCGATGAGTGAGACTTCTCTGGGTGGGAACATGGCACGATAACCACCCACGAGTGAGTATTGGCCTGGTTGCTTGTTAGGCGTCCAGGATTCGTGAACACAAGAGAGAAAGGGTGTTAACAGACGGCCCACGGTGATGTCCGTCCCACCCTGGGGAAGGGGACGGCTTCCCCCGACGGGGTACGCTCCGGCTGCAGGAACAAACGTTTCCACGGCCGGGGACGGAGGGCAGGGAGCAGCATGCAGCTGCTCAGCCAATGTCTCCCTCCCCCCCTTCCATCATGGCTCTCTGCCATGGCAACCTCGCCAACGCAACATGTTCCCGCCCGCTCTGCCCCTTCAAAAATCTGCTTGGAGCGACTAAACACAAACGCAGGCCAGCATGTGAGGCGGCCGGAACAGCGGCAAGCATCCTGCAGAAATTTGCACAGGGGGCTGCATAGAAATTGGGAGCGGGGAAGGGAGAAGAGGGTCCCGAGATGACGGATCTGTGCCGTGGATCCAGCCCCTCTCCGTGTGTGCCTCCCCTCCCCTCTGCTTCCTTCCCCTGAGCTCACGCTGTCAGTGCTTGAGGGGAGGCGCTGGATCCAGGAGCTAGAGCCAGGAACTGGGAAAAGGCCAAATTCAAATCAGCCACAGACACATTTGGCCACTGGGCCTGAGGTACCCCACTCCTGGGGTAGAGACACCTGAAGAAGGCTGTGAAAGGGGTGAAGGAGCTGCCGAACTGAGTCAGACCAACGGCCCATCTTAGCTCAGTCTTGTCACAACCTGACACGGCTGCAGGGTTTCACATCCAGCTCTCCAGGATCCCCAGCAGAAGCCTCACCCAGGGGTGCTACCCGAGACCCTCCCGGATCCCCAGCAGAGGCCTCACCCAGGCGCGCTACCAGAGACCCTCCAGGATCCCCGGCAGAGGCCTCACCCAGGCACGCTACCCGAGACCCTCCAGGATCCCCAGCAGAGGCCTCACCCAGGCGCGCTACCAGAGACCCTCCAGGATCCCCGGCAGAGGCCTCACCCAGGCGTGCTACCCGAGACCCTCCAGGATCCCCAGCAGAGGCCTCACCCAGGCGCGCTACCCGAGAGATCCTGAATTGGAGATGCCGGAGATTGAACTTGGGACCGTATCCATGCAAAGCATGCGCGCTACCACCTGAGCCATGGCCCACCCCACGTGTTAGCTTGGAGACACATGAACCTGCGATTGTTTGATCGTATATATGGGACTGTCACTGTGTGGAGAACTGAAGGGTGAAAGGGAAATCAACCCAGCGGTGATTGAGTTGGCCCTGAGACTCTAGGTTTCTTGAGGTATCTTGCTGGGGGACTGAAGGGAGTGACCCTGCAAGGATTTAACAACAAGGGCTGCTTTGTGTCACAGACACACACAGGCTGGGGAGACAGCAGAAACCTTATTTCTATAGGAAAGTGAGCTAAAAAGAGGGGGGGGGGGGGGCATTCAAAGAAGCCATTCATCCAAGTCCCAGGTTTCAGAAGCAAACAAGCTCAAAGTATTTTGTAATAGAATTCCAGAAGAAAATTAAATCAATTACCGGAGCCTAATAAAGCTCTCAAGGTTTTTAATTAAACGAAGTTTTTAATTAAAGCGTCGGGAGCACGTGCTCTTTTGACGTTCTCCCATCGGACCCTGGAGGATTGTGACTCCTTTTGGTAATTTACACAGGTCGGTTCAATCAAGGAAGACACAACGAGGGGGAAACCGGGGGGAGCGAAGACTTGGTCAGTTTTACAGGATGAAATATTGTATGTCAATCTTGAGACTCTAACACTTCCAATTGGGAAGAGACCTACAGATTGGCATGGTCAGCTAGACGAAACCCCATGGGCTGAACTGTTACGGTAGAAAGTGACATTTTTGTCCCTAGTCGAACCTCAAAGAATGTGATACACAAACCACTTACTCCAGCAAAGTCCCATTGCAACCCTATGGGTAGCTCAATATGAAGAAGTCTACAGGCTTCACCGGAACCCCCCCTGGAGGAAATGGCTCATAGATTGCAGCCCAAACTTTCTTTCAACATGCCGCTGACTTTAAACCAGGAAGCATCAGCCTTGCCTAAGCGGTGACTTCATAGGGTGGAAACAAACAAGACAGGGGTGAGCCAGATTCCCAGGCTGCCCGGAAGAGGGACATCCCACAGCTGCCACACTTTGGGCCGGCAAGGAGGGCACTTCAAATGAGCAGCCTCTCCCATGGAATCTGGGCGGGGGTAGGTGGGGGCTGCCATCACAAGTTTCTCCACATCACAGGTCGGCCGAGGAGTTGTCCACACAGGGCAGGACTCCTGGACTTCTGCTGCACAACAGGATCAGACCCCCAGGAGGAACTGCCACCAAACAGCTGATCTGGGGGGAGGGGGGTTGGACAATTGCACTCATCGATTGCCACCTCGAGTCATCTTGGGATGAAAGAGTTGCGGGGTATAAATTAAAAGTGAAATGAAATGAAATCCCAGCCACCAAACAGCTGATTGGGGGGCTGGAGTAGCACGCTCACCTGGGCCACCAGACAGCTGATGGGGGGGCTGGAGGAGCACGCTCACTTGGACCGCGAAACAGCTGATTGTGGGGCTGGAGGTGCATGCTCACCCGGGTCACCAAACAGCTGATTGGGGGGCTGGAGAAGCATGCTCACCCAAGCCACCAAACAGCTGATGGGAGCAAGCCCTCTCCCTCTATCAGCTGTTTGGCGGCCCAGGTGAGTGTGCTCCTCTGCAGTGCACACACACCCCATCATCTGTTTGGTGGTCCAGGTGAGCAGTCTCCTCTGGGGCCCCCAATCAGCTGTATGGCGGTCCAGGTGAGGCCCCGTCCAGCCCAGTCCTCGGACCTTGTCTCATGGTGGGGGCTAGCAGACAGGACGGCGCACGTTAGCCCTGGTTAACCTGGCTGGGTGAGCCTTAGCCTACGCTGGATCGCCAACCGTATCCAGATGACATCTGGTAGGAGCTTCTGCCTGCCCTGAGGAGGAGGTGGGTGCACATCTAGTGGCCACTGAACTAACAAGCCAGGTGACTCACGGGCTACTGTAATCTGTGGGCTAGTGCAGGCTACTGTCTTGTTTGTTTTCACCCCATAGTAAGTGATCTGTATCAGGAACTCCTTTTCTGGGGTAAGTGTGTGCAGTGGCCTTTAACTCTGCTCATCCTGCTGTTAAAGGTCACTGGCCAGTCTCGTTGAGCAGGAAAGACCCACAGAGCAAGCTACGAGCTTCTAGGCTGGATTTTGGACTTCCCGGGAACTGCGGATTGAGCCTGGAATCCTGGATTTCCAGGCAATAGGGTAGGTCCTTCATCTTGTGGATCCTGTAGGAATTTCTCCATCGGCAAAGAGAAAACTTGAAATCAGAAGTGAAGAA
Source organism: Sphenodon punctatus (assembly GCA_003113815.1). Taxonomy (NCBI): domain Eukaryota; kingdom Metazoa; phylum Chordata; class Lepidosauria; order Sphenodontia; family Sphenodontidae; genus Sphenodon; species Sphenodon punctatus. The sequence goes on along the minus strand of QEPC01012679.1, from coordinate 5,104,577 downwards.
CCTTCAGCCCTTGGACCAAATCCAGCCCAGGTCTGTTTTGTATTTGACCCCTTTCCAGTTCATGGATCTGGCCCCTGGATCCAGTTCCTACCCCCCCTGTAGCAGGGGACGGCCTTGCCGTGGATAAGAGTTGTCAGGATCCACACCAGAGAGTCTCAGTCACCCACATAAATTAATCTTTATTTATACATGCACTGTCCAGTAAAGAGTCTGCCTCTATCCATGCTGGGTACGCAACCCCTCCCGTCCCTGGCCCTGACTACCCCCAAGCTCAGCCAGTTTTCAGTCCACTGGCTGGCTTACATATTCAACTCATTCTCTTCCAGTAGTCAGGCTCTCCAGGTCAGCACTCCCTAGCCTCCTTCCACTCAGGAGCAGAGATGTGTCTCCTCCCTCTGTGTCCAGGAAGCTTCTGCCTCTCTTCCTGTTTCCTCTCTTATATGCCACCAGCAGTGGGCGTGGCTTATACCCACTCTGCAACTCTTAAAGGGCCCATAACCCTATTGTGGCTCAGCTCTGCCACATACCCCCAAGCACTGAAAGACTGAGTTCAGGGGAAGGGAACAGAAAGTAGGGGTGTGCAATTTCGTATAGTTTAATTAATTACAAAAACGCATGGAGCCCCATCCGTTTTCGCAACTAAGGTAACAAAAACGAATGAATAAGCAAATGACATTTGTTTCTTTTAATTCGTTTTTTTTTTTTTTTTTTAAATGTTATATAAAAATAATCAAATCGCTGTGCATTCACAAAATGGCCTCCAGGGCCGGTCTGCCCTTTTCCAAAATGGTGCCAGCAGCACAGTGGTTTTTCTTATGATTTTTGTTTTTAAATTATTTTTAAATAAAAAAAATAAAAAAATGAAAATGGTATAGTCCTTTACAAAAATCCCCCCAAAACAAACGGGTTTTTTAAAACAAAAACAAATGATTTGCCTTCTGCACGCCCCTAGAAACGAGGGCACGCAGACAAAGGCTAGGGAACAAACAGATTCATGACCTAGATCATGGGTAGGGAACCTCAGGCCCAGGGGCCAACTATCCAGCCTGTGGGTAGTTTTGAGTTGGTCCCTTTCCAGTTTCTGGATCTGATCCCTGGATTCGGTTTCTATCCCCCAAGCACTGAACAGCAGAGCTCAGGATAAGGGAGCAGAGAGGAGGGTATGCACACAAGGAAAGGGGACAGTTCCACGGCACAGATCCATGATTTGGGCCCTCTTTTCCTTGAGTGCATCCTTAAGCACCCCCCTGCCCCAACTTCTGTGTGGCCCTTGTATTCATTTTCAAAGTGTCCCCTGTGAAGAAAAACTTTCTCCAAACGTGGCATGATCTGAACTGTCCCCTACTTTCCCCCATCCTGAGCGCACCCCCTTAAACACCCTGCTCCCCACTTCTACCCATCACTAATTCCCCACCCACCCCCTTCTGCAAACTGTTGAAAATCAAGTCCTCCAACTTGGACATCTGGCAAGTGGCCCCCCCAAAATATTCCGCCTCTCTTTTTTTAGTATCATTTTAGACACAATATGCAAGCAACATGCTTTCTTCCTTAAGGAGCTAAGAATCTTTATGTAACCCATTTTCCCTTTAATGCTAAGTCCTTTGTCGGGATTAAAGAATCCCGAAACATCTGCACAGGCTTGGGGGCAGCAGATGTGCGGACGGAGATGCCGAAAATAACTTGGAATATTAACCTTCTAAATGAGGCATTAGATCAGAGGTCACCTCCATGTATCCTCAGCAAGAGACAGCTCCTACAAGAGAGACAATCCTGCAGGATAAGGGAATCAGAAGAAACCGCGGTCCTACCGCGTTGCAAGGGACTAGCTGCATTGTGCACATGAGGAAGCAGAAGCAGGGAGGTCAAAGGTCAGTTGCCGAGGACCTGGGGGCATTTGGACCAATAACCTTTGCCAAGGAGTGATCTACCCTTGCTCTGTGCTGGATGCTCACATCCAGCCTCTGCTACCTAACCCCAATGTTTGCTTGTCAAGTAGCAAGAGAATCACCAGAATGGTTATGAAGAGGAGGAGCCACATAGGGAAGGGCGGGGGGGAGAGGCTCTTCTGCCACCTTTCTGATGTCATGACATATAGTGACATCATGACATGTTGCAGGGGGAGGGGCCATGTCAGAAAGCCTCTGTCCTTTCTGAGCTTGTCTCCCACCCCTTGGGGAGCATTGTGATGTCATGGTGCTCGGACAGGGTGGTACCATAGCAAATGTCCTGGCTTGCCCCCTATTCTCAGGGGTCGTGGCAAGCAGCCTGGGCCCCCTGACTTCACACTTTCAGAGGCCCATGTCTCTTGGCAGCAAGGCCCCAAGAGGGCCACTGCTGCTGCTGAGGGGGCCCTGGGAGCACGGCCACCGCGACTGCCCCTGAAGGATTCTGGGAGTACCACCGCCATTGCTGTTCCTGAGGGATTCTGGGAGTACCACTACTGCTGCTGCTCCTGTGGGGCTCTGGGAGTACTGCTGCTGCGAGGTACTCTGAGAGTGTCCTGAAGGACTATGGGAGTATTGTTGCTGCTGCTCCGGAGGGCCCTTGGGAGTACCACTGCTGATGCTCCTGAAGGATTCTGGGAGTAGCACTCCAGCTGCTGAGACACTCTGAAGCCGCTTTTACACATGACAGAAATGGGTTCTTATAAGTGCTCAAGATACTTGGGCATTTTTACACACACTTTAAAGTTCTGGATTTTTCAAACTTCTGGGTTTACAAGTCCACAAGTAAGTTCTAGATGCATTCTTCACGCAAACACTGCCCTGAGGCAGCCTAAAGTAGCCGCAGCTGTAGACGTGACAGGCTGCCATGGAAACCAAGTGACCACAGCTGCCTGGAGCAAAGCAGTTTACCAGGAGAACTTTTTACACACAAAAGTTCTGGGAGAAGTTCTATGCAGAAGTTCAAAGAGCCGGATGTTTAATCTGGGTGAGTGATTTAGACACACAGAAAGTTCAGGATGTAACAGCAAATGTGCAGGAGAAACATGTCTGTAAAAACACGCGCTATCAGTTGTTATAAATGCTGGAGTTTTTAAATGTGTGAACGCACTATTCCCCTTTTATGCAGCGAGATCTCGCCGCTTTGTAAGACCCACCAGATGCAACTCTCAGGGTGCTTTTATATGAGCAGGTCGCAGTCACGCGACCCGCTTGCATGATTTCTCCAAATCCCGCAAGGCAAGATTATATGTGACGATGGACATGTTCATGCGCATTCGAGGCGGCCGCTCGTTGTTTGCCGACCGTGAACCAAATACCTCGCACATCGACCCGCTCGTGTAAAAGCAGCCTTAGAAGGCTGCGAGATCTCGCTGCATAAAAGGGGGAATAATGCGTTCACTCCAGCATTTATCTTGAGCACTTATAAGAACCCATTTTCGTCATCTGTAAAAGCGGCCTTTGTGTGCCCTTGCCCCTGCCCCTGAAGGACTCCGGGAGTATTGTTGTTGCTATACTCCTCAGTGGCCTCGGGAGTACCACCGCTGCTGCTGCTCCTAAAAGGGGGACTTTTGACCCCCTGAAAGAGGGGCAGTCCCTCCTAAACAGCGACTGTCAGGAGATATGCACTGAGCAGGCTCCCTGCACAGCCAGCAGAGGGCACCCAAAATGCTAGGGCAGAGCTAGGAAGAGGGCTCAGTTCTCCAGGATTTCAGTAGCCCTCCCCCCCCCCCCCCTTCGGTAACAGAAAGGAGGGCGGCCTCGCCTCGTAGGTTGTGCCATGGTTCTTCCTCGGTGTCGCCGCACTCTGCAGCTGTCTGTCAGGAGATTTAGCGGCACCGGCTTAAGAAGCAATGCATAACGCCATTCGACAGCGGCAACTTCATTTAAATTTATTCAATACTGCTTAAGAGTCAGTCCTTTGTATTAAAGGGATTGATTGACGGGGGCTTCAGGTGCGGGGCCCCGTTTGTGCAAATCGGAAGGGTGACAAACTTTTCTTCCCCTCCCCCGGCCGTGACTGTTCTTGAGAGTTGGCAAAGAGCGAAGCAAATGGCACTTCTGTTGCAAGGGAAGGAGACCGTGAGCAATAGACATAAAACCTGCCGGATTTTCCGTACTTGACTCGACCTGCCACCTTCAGCTACTCATCGGTTCATGCCCAACCGGTTACCCAATGTATTGCTATACCAACTTCTGGTATTGGAATACCGACTTCCGGTATTGATTTTTTCGAGTTTCCGTCTCAGTTTTTCAAGTGACTGTCCCGTTTTTTGTTGTTGTTGTTGTTGTTGTTGCTATTTTCCCCTACTGATTTACCAAGAGGGCCACTGCTCCTGCCGAGGGGCCCTGGGAGCACGGCCATTGTGATTGCCCCTGAAGGATTCTGGGAGTACCACCGCCATTGCTGTTCCTGAGGGATTCTGGGAGTACCACTACTGCTGCTGCTCCTGTGGGGCTCTGGGAGTACTGCTGCTGCTGATTTACCAGTCGGTAGTCGTTCAATCGGTAAACTGGTAAAGATGATTCCCATATTCTTGGCTCAAGTAGCCCGTCACGTACCCAAAATTGTCAGTATTGCTCTTGGGTCCCTGTTTCAAGCTTCATTTAGTGCATATAATATGGCAGCTCTTCTATATTTTTAATTTCTCCTAAAAGAAGATCTTATCTCCCTGAGCTGGAGGGGAGAAAAAGGAGTGGGGTGTGGGGGAGGAGTAGACTTTTCTCCCCTATGCCTCTCCTCTCACAAAGCCCTCGTGTAAGGTCCCTAGCTCCAGTCATAGATCCCAGCGGCGGCTGTATCCCACTACCCCTTCATCCCACAGAGGGTTCTCTTGCCCTGGTTTGAGATCCTACAGGTGGCCATGACACCTTCCGAGCAGAAATACTGCCCCTCTGAACTCGCCGACAGATGCAGAGTTATAAATGCGCCATGCAAAGTTAACCCCCTGTCCTTTGTTTGCCGCTATATAGATCTGTGGTACGACTGCCCCTTGAGTATTGTGTGCAGTTCTGGTCTCCACAGCTCAAAAAAGACAGGAGAACTAGAAAAGGTGCAGAGAAGGGCAACAAGAACGATCAAGGCTGTGGAAGGACTCCTGTATGAGGAGAGGTTTGATAGGTTGGGGCTCTTCCGTTTGGAGAAGAGACGGCTGAGAGGGGATAGGATAGAAGTTTATAAAATCATGAGTGGTTAGGGAGCGGTTGTTTACCCTCTCTGACAGTACTAGAACAAGGGGACATTCCATGAAATTAACTGGCAGCAGAATAAGAGAAAGTATTTTTTCACTCCGCGCACAATTCACTTGTGGAATTTACTGCCAGAGGAAGGGGTCAAGGCCGATAGTGAAGCTAGTTTTAAAAAGGGATTGGGTAAGTTCTTGGAGGATAGGTCCATTAATTAGACAAGTAGGTTTTGGGGACATAACCTCTTACTGTTGGGGGCTGAAACAACAGGGAATGGATCGCCCATTGTGACTTGTCGTGTACTTCTCCCAAGAGATAGAGATTGGCCACTCTCGGAGACAGGATGCTGGGCTTGATGGACCGTTGGTCTGACCCAGTACAGTGCTGCTTATGTTCATATGTAAGACTGAGGCAGATGCTGGCCCTGACATGAGACCAACACTATTTATGTGCTGATAAATGCACGCATAAGACAACAATGAACAAGAGTTTCCCGAGACTGTGGTTTTCGGAGCCTGCTGCTGCTACAACGTTTCTCCGGGAAAGCCTACTTTCTTAGACTTATCCAAAGCCTTGGTCAAAGCCTGATTCAGAAGAGGATTTCTCTGACTTTCAGAGGATTTTGGAAGAGACCAGCGGATTTCTCTGCTTCCAGCTGCTCTAGCCTAGCCAGTTAAAGTGCATTGTTAGCAACCTCCCGTCTGCTCTCCCGTTCCCCTCCCTGCCCCGCCCTTGAAGGAATCCATACAGACCCAGCAGACCTGGCAGAGCCGGCTCCCCCTCTCCCATTAGCCTGATTGCCAGAGGTCATGAAGTTCAAGCAAAAATGTCAATTTTCATTTGGAAGAATGGGTCGCAGTTTCAGAGCGAACAGATTTTTTTTCTTCTTCTTCTAAAGAAACCCCTGACTGTGAAATCATTGCTCCCCAAAGGCTTGCAAATTCCAGCCCCAGGAAAGGTGCCAATAGCTCTTTGAACCACTAAAAAGATTAACAAGGGTCACCGCCGCTCCGCTCCTGCACGGTGCTCCAAGACTCTGGGGCCTATTTTGAAGATATTAACCGCTGCCTTTTCCTTCTGAATGTTCATTGTAGGGCTTTGGGGTCTTTATGGATTTATTGACAAGGCACAGCCATTCATCATACCAGTCGAATGGTTGAATTTGGGTCACTTCAGGTTACCGCTCCAGTGTGCACTAAGAGAGCACGGCCAAGTGATAGATAGATAGATAGATAGATAGATAGATAGATAGATAGATAGATAGATAGATAGGGATAAAACTTTTAGTATCTATTTATCTATCCCCTCTTGGTTGTCTCTTCTCCAAGCTGAAGAGCCCTAACTTATCAAGCCTCTCCTTGTGCCAAAGCCGTTTCATACCCTTGATCATATCCCTTCTCTGGATTTTTTCAAGTTCTATTATGTAAGAATAAGAATTGATAAAACATATAAGCCCTCTCCCACCCCCACCCCAATACCTCAAACGTTTGGCCAAATAGGAAGGTCTTGCATTGCCTTGGGGAAATGCTCACGTTCTGGCTTTGATGGACCTCCTGGGGAAGAAGTTATATTAATACCATTTATATAGTGTCAGCAATGTGTCTGGGGCTGGAGCAGTTATGGCTAGAGACAGGTCTCTGCCCCAAAGGGCTTGAATTTCACAGTGGGTGGGTGGGGGGCAGCTACCAAGAATTCCTTTCTCTGCGCTCTTGCTTGTATGGACTTGAAGAGCAGATGGCACTTGCAAGACTGCAGGATGGCAGGACCGCAAGACCGCAGCTGACCACAGGGATCATAAATGGGAACATAGCAGAGGAAGGAATTTTTCAGATGTGTGGGCCCCAGACAGGGCTTCATAGGTGAAACTCAGCCCCTTGAATTGTGCCTGGTAGGCTAGAGAAAGTCAGTGCAGACTCCGGAACACCAGTGTAATGTGTTCTCGGCAACCCATTCCTAACAGGAGACAGGCCGTCATGTTCTCCCTCCAGTCCATCTTCCGAACATTCATCAAGGATAGTCCCATCCATGTAGAGCACACTGCAGTAGTCTAGCCTCGAGGTTATAATGTCATGGATGATGGAGAGGGCAGGTGAGAAATGACTACGTCATTGGTTCCCAAACTCTGGTTTGGTCATCTGGGAAGCCATGGCAAATAGTTCACAGCTGGAATTAGCTCCAGCTAAATGGCTTTTGGTCCTCACCAGTTCTGTGGTCTCTCCAGAGGAGGCAGAGCATTGGGATGACTGTTGTGTGCATGGGTTGGTCATGGGGTCAGGGACCAGCACATGCCCATAGTGGTTATCTCTGAGGCCTCCCTCCCCCAGTTGAGGACCAAATCCACTTGTCTTCTGTGGCTGTGTCCAGCGCATCATGAGCATGGTCCAGGGCCATGACCATGTCTGGTAGAATCATGGCGGCCCACAAAAAAATCCAAGAGGTAGCAGTGATCTGTTGCTCCAGAAAAGTTTGGGAACCACTGAAATGGTAAACAGATGATCAGAGAAGACTAGCGTTAGTCATCTACCTACTTAGAGACATATCCAGTTGAGCCCAACTGCTCAGTTGGGCCAAAGTGTTGACATTCCAAAATGGAATATTCGCATCCAAAACTCAGTCATAGCAGTGTTCACAAAGACCTTGTTTCTTCCCATACCCACCCAATGCCCTGTTCCATCCTCTTCCTCAGTTTCCCCAAGATATTTCTCTGACGTGCGGTTTCTCCCAGCTCTCCCTCGCAGGTGAGTTTGTAGACGCTCCAATACACGGAGTCCCTGAATATGTTTGAAATGACAATTTGAGTGGGAGAAGCATTCACTTATAAATAATTAAGGCTGCTTTGTCTTTTTCCACCTCCTGTCAATGGGGTGCTTAATTAAGTGGTTTAATTAGATGCTGGCAGTTTTAATTAAGTTTGGGATTGGAGCGATGACTTGGAACCAACAGGTTCTACAGGAGAAAGAAAAGGGAAGAAAGGGAGATGCCCTTTCATCCATCTCCTTGATGGAATCACTCTGGATCCACTATGTCAATAGCTAGCCCAGGGTTCTGTGTTAGGCACCCTTTCAAAGAGACTTGTTTTTTTCCTGCTGTGCTGGACACAAGCCCTGAGCTAATTAGATCAGGGACCTTTAACTTTATTAACAGTCACCTGATCAAATGAGCAACATTAGATCCTCAGTGACTGAGCAGCTATGTTGAGGGTTCAAGTCTACAGTAATTTGATGGGGGGGAAACTATCAGAAGACTTAGTAGGAAGCTGAAAGTTGTGGCATCTTTCTGATGCAAGATTTTTGCTCCCCAAAGTACAGGCTGGTCTAATAGAATACAGATCTTTAATATACTGAACCTAGTACACACTGAAGCCTTCTGTTTAACAAAACACTAAGGAGATTGAACTGGGGCCTATTGGCTCCTCCTACCTGTGCTAAATCAGACTGCCAAATGCTGTGAAACATAGGCACCACCACTAGAGGGGGACAGAGTGCCACAGCCTTCGTGTGGCCTAGTGCCACCACTAGAGGGGGACAGAGTGGAATAACCACTGTGGGACCCAGTGCCACTACTAGGGGGGAACAGAGTGCCACAGCCTCTGTGTGACCCAGTGCCACCATTGAAGGGGGACAGAGTGCCATAACCACCGTGTGGCCCAGTGCTGCCACTGGTGAGGGACAGAGCGCCACAGTCTCTGTGTGGTCCAGCACCACCACTAGAGGGGGACAGAGCGCCACAGTCTCTGTGTGGCCCAGCGCCGCCACTAGAGGGGGACAGAGCGCCACAGCCTCTGTGTGGCCCAGCACCACCACTAGAGGGGGACAAAGTGCCACAGCCTCTGTGTGGCCCAGTGCCGCCACTAGAGGGGGACAGAGCGCCACAGCCTCTGTGTGGCCCAGCACCACCACTAGAGGACAGTGTACCTCACATGCTGTGCAAGTTACATCAGAGTTTGTGTCTAATTCACTTGAGTACTTGTTGGGGGTTTGGCAAGGTTTTCCTAGTATGTACTCTCTCTAACCTCAGCAGCCCCATGAAATTCAGGGCAGGAGCTGTTCCAGACTATAGATCCCACGTCAGTCATATCATTAATCCATAACCACAAGCACCGTTTGTTCCTGAAACTGGTGCTGGGAGGGAGAGAGTTTGAAATGGCTCGGGGAGCTGCCTCCGCAGTGCTAAAGCCAGGCTCTGGCCTGTTGCAAAGACGCATTGCTTTTTAATAATGTAAATATGTAAATATTACCCAGGCACCATTAATCCTGCTCGCCTCGACACAGGACCACTCTTAGGAACAAATGTAATGAGATATTATAAATATGCAAAGCAACAGCCCATTAACCTGGCTAACACCCATAAATTGCAGAGCTTAGCATAAAACAGAAAGCTCTTAATGGAGCAGGCCACATCCCCTCCTTGGTAACCAAGCCCTGGAAGCCCTATGTAATGTGGCAATTGAGCTGCTAAAAGCAAATCCCCTCCCACCCCCGCCCCAATTAGTTACACTGGATGTTATTACGGACAGGTGGAACGTTTCCCCAGGACACACTGAGACAGCTTCAGAAATGAGTGAGTATTCGGGGGGGAGGGGGGGGCTTGTGGTCTAAAAGCCCACCTTTACCATTCCAAAGGTCAGATGGGGACTCCATCTTGCAAGTTCCACTGCCGCACCAGGTTGGTACAGCGAAGGCGGGTGGAGGGGTCCTCTTGGGTGGCTGCTCCGCGGTTCTGAAACTCCCTTCCCCTGGAGGTTCACCGCAGCCTGAGCCTTTTCTGGAGGCAATGTAAGACTTATGTATTCAGACGGGCATTTGGCAGGAGGGGATAGGGTCTGGGGAGTTGCTTTTAAGGGGAATGTTTCATACAGTTTGTATTTCTGTAGGTTTTGTTTTAGGTATATTTTAGACAGGCAGGCAGGCAGGCAGAGATAGCCGGGATGTGTGTTCGCTGCATTGGTGGCAATGATGAAAACGGAGTGAACAACTAAACACCAGTCACCGAGAGACAGACAGACAGAGATAGGTATATTTTACATGTGTATAACGTATAACATTGTTACCTATCTTGAGCCTAGAAACCAAAATAAATAGTCAGTGGAAAGGGTGTTGACCTTGGAGCTGAGACGCCTCAGTTGGAATCCTGTCCTTGCTGGGTGGCCTTGGGCAAGTCATTCCTCTCGGCCCCAGCAGTAACATTGGCCTGAGTGATTTGGCCTTCATAGAACTGGAGAGGTGCCTCATTGTTGTACTGGCTTGAATGGTTAGGATCCCGTCCTCCATTTTGCCACATGGTTTTGCCTACTGACCAGGCATGAAATCATGGTGGGTTTTTTCAAAGAAGTCTAATGGGATGATGGCCATCAAGAAAGGAAGGTCCCAACCCAACCTTCACAACTAGGGCTGAAACGAGTACCTGCAAAACTTGGGTATACCTGTAGAATTTTCACTACCTAAATCAAACCAAATGTTTCCAGTACTTTTTGGTACTTGAACCAGTTTTTGATTGGGTACTAACATACCCAAATACCAACAACTGATATGCTGAAATACCCGTTTTTGTCCCAATTTTCTCCTGGATTATGGGAAATTGGGGGGTATTATTTTGGGTTTGGGGGGTAATTTCAGATACTTGAAAAATTAGCAACCAAAATTTTGGTTTTTCACGTACTCCAATTGGTACAGTGTCCAGAACTATGCTAGCCATCAAGATGGTACCGTGGTGGTAATCCCAGGGTTTGAGGCCAGCAGAGATCTGATGCTCAAGATCCATGTTGTCTTTGCTCCAAGACCTCCATGTGCCCTTTGATTAAGCTTCTCTACTTGCGTGGATGCATGGGAACCTAGTGACCAACTCACTTGAGTTTAGAAGCTTAACTCTTTGCCTTTGGGATTAGGCTCCCATAAACAAGAGTTGAACCTTCCGAGAGGTTAATTTGTTGTTGTTGTTGTTGTTGTTGTTGTTGTTGTCGTCTGTGGTGACTCCTCTTAAAACTCAAGCTCATGTTATATTAGCGACACCATCTGCTCTGCACAGTCTGGTCCTTGTGCATAATTCACTAGCTTTGCCCATTAAAGCTCCTCAGCGCAATTGTGCGCTATTCATGAGGAAGTTACCTCTGAGGCGAGGATCAGGTGACCGGTTACCCGACACCCTCCAAGACGGACTTCTGCTCCATTGTCCTTTTGCCCCCATTGTTCCCGACGCAAGGTTATGTGAGTTAACGGCTAAAGACCTCTGTCACCGAAGAAGCAGGGAGGCGTTGACTGCTCTCATAAACCGACTGGGTGGTCTTCTGAATTGCAAAAGTAAAACGCCAGTCGTCTCTCTCAAAAGCAGGAGAGGTTGGGTTTCAGGGATGATCAGCGTTGGAAACAATGTTGCTATTGACTTTAGCGGAGTCACGGTTTCATCCAACACCTTGATACATCATGCAGCTGCACCAAATGTTCTGTTTTTAGCATGCGTCTTTCCAATGCAGGATTAGAGCGATTGGATCCAAGAGAGCTGTTGCTTTAGAAAAGGGGCACTCAAAATGTTTGGTGCGACCAGATCTCTACATCCAAAGACAGGGACCCTGTAAGGAGGTTCACTCCCTGCCTTCTCTTTTGCACAGGGGTCCGTGTCTCAGTTTCCCCTGAATTACATGCCAAACTCATGCTCCAGTTCGCGGATTCTTCCAGTCTCCCCTGTTTGCTGCCCCACCTGGGCAGTGGACTTCAGAGCACCAGTTTAAACAGCAAACATCTACATAGAACTCTTAACATAAGCTTTATTATACTTTCATACTTTGGGTCCCTTGTTCCAGAGATTACCTCCAAGACCTCTCTCCCCAGCCCAAAGGCAGCTCCTTCCAGCTCCCCCTGGCAAGCCCCTCGGCTTCTGATCCCCTGACCAGCCCAAACCAATCTCATGCCCAATTAGCCCTGCAGCCCCCACCTGGGCCATGCAAGCCCTTTTCCTGAGCCTCTGGGAGCCGCGCAATCAGAACCAGAGTCATAGCTTTCATAAGGAAAATAATTAATTTAGGGGCGTGCAATTCGTTTTTGTTTCTTTAATTATGAAGCCCTGTTGGTTTTAGTAATGGAAATACGACCGTGAATGACAAAGGTAAGGAAAATGGGCAAAAAGGAACAAAAAAGTGTCCGTTTTTGTTATAAAATTGAAACATCACTGCGCACGCACAATATGACTGTCAGGGCTGTTCTGCACCATGTGCAATGATTTTTTCCCCATTTTTTCCCATTTTTAATTTGAAAAGAGTGCCTCTTCCTGTTTGCCTGTAGGCCTGAAATGAGTGCTGTGTCCGTCGGAAGTAGGACATTTGCCGAGATTCGTGCAACGCGGAAACTTACCAGCTTTCCCACCAGTTTTGCCATTTTCTGTTGTGTTTCACATGTTAAACAGGGCTGCTCTGGGCCAGTCCCAAGCCCCGTGTGTGTTCTGCATGCGCCCCTGGGGGCTGCGGAGATGGAAATGTGCCATCGAAGTGCTGGGAGAAGTGCTGGGAATTGCCATCGAAGTGCTGTAAAACTCATAAAAGTCCCAGAAAGTGACAAAAATGGAGAAAAAATGGCAGAAGCACAGGATCCCAGTCAGCCCTCCTGAAGCAGCAGCAGCCCCACGTGGAACAAAGGTTTTAGACTCAGTCGCGCCAACGCTCCTCCCCTGCCTGCTCTGAAGACTTCCTTGGGGGTGGGGAGGCTCCATTCCCTCCCCCCGCCCACTCTGAACATTTCCTAACAATACTCATACCACTTCCAAAGGGCCCCTCTAGAGTCTGGGGCTCAGGCTCATTTGGAACTCCTTGCACCATGGTAGCTACGCTTCTGACCCAGCTGTTACTAAAAGCCCCACCCAATATGTGGGGAAATTAACAGCAACTTGACTAATAGCCTATCCGGCTCCATGAACTCTTCAAACCAACCTATCCACAGTAACCACTTGCAATCTGTCAATTGGCAGGAGTGGGCGGGGCGGGGGTACCATCCCCTCTACTGAGACCTTTCTGTTCTTGTTCTTTGAAAATAATCTTTGGTTCCAGGAGCTTCTTGACGTCGGATGCCATTTTTATTTACATTTCCAGGCTTCAGCGTTTTCGTCTTCCCGTGGTTTTGCCCTGAGCAGAGTTCTCCGGCCTGCTTTTGATTTATGATGAGGCATAAAAGAAGAATAAATCATTTTTTAAATGAAGAGAGCAAATTGATCTTTCCGTCTTGGAGTTGAAAAGATTCCATTATTCCCAATTTTTTAAAAAAGAAAATGTCTCCAGCTATACTGGGTTTCAAAGAAACGGGGCTGCAAAAATGAATCATAGCATACAGGGACCTGGAATTTCAATCCCATGCAATTTTACTGGGGTGTTAAAAAAACTTTGTATCCTAGTTCCCCTATGCGATTTCCCAAAATGGTGCCTTGCTGACACACCAGCCCTGACAATGGGAATTCCCCACGTTATTTTCTTAACAAAATATTCATGCTAGTAGTCACACAGAGCCCTTCCTCAGGCATGTCAAAAGTCAGAACTAGAGACAGAACAAATAACCATTTTAAAAATTATTATTATTATTATTAACAATAATAATAATAATTATTATTATTAAAAACAATTTTTTCAGTTCTTATTAATAAGAACTGAATTCGGTTCTTATTGTTATTAATAACTACAAGAATTATACAACAATGTACAACAATGTACAACAATTCAGTTCTTAATATTATTACTACTACTACTACTAATAATAATAATCCAATCCTTATCCTGCAGGCTCAGGGCGGCTCACAATCGGAGCTGCGATGGAAAGTGCCTTTGCTACCCATATTTTGGCGTTGTCTATCAGGTGTCCAACTGGTACCCAACTATCAAGCTGACGGGCACCTGATTACTTTAAAATAACGAGTATTGCTGTTCTGAGTTCAGGATTTACCTTTAAATTGGTACAAGAATCAGGGCAAGAATTGAAAAAAATGGTACCAGCAGTGGGAATATTATCAGGATGAAAACCAGTAAATCAGTTCATTGGGTAGTCCGTCAGGCACTAATCAGGTACTGATTAGTAACCAATGTTACTGAGTCAAGTGCAACAATTTTTATTTATATATTTATTTATTTATTTAATTTCAAAGTTGTCCTTCCCACTCAGCTCAAGGAGGGTCACAATCAAAAACAATTAAAACAAAAATAATTTTAAAAGCTTAAAAATGCATACAATAAAAACACCTCTCACACCCCCACCCTCCTCCATAACCCCACCCAAAATCCCAAACAAACCCGCCTATTCCTGCCTGCCAAATGCCTTCCAAAATAAAACAATTTTTGCACCGCCTCCAGAGGATAGCCAGATTTTGATGGACATCCCCAGTATTATGGCTGTTCATATTAGCTCTATTCACACCAATAGAACCAACAAACCAAACTGTATAAATAAACCCCATTCTACACAATCCCCACACCCTGACCCTCCAGACCCTACCTCACTTCACGGACGATAAGGATTGCAAGCTGTCTAGGCTGCTGCCCGCGATCTCTCCACCCCATGGGCATAAATTATTAATTGGTAATTATTAATGATGAATTAATAATTATTAATTATTAATGATGGACCAGCAATGATTAATTATTAATTATATAGCTTGGATATTTTTACTAATAAAATTGTTAATTATTAATTATTAATCATCATGTTAAGCTATTGATTATTAATTATCATTGTTACTTACTGATTATTACTTATTAATTATTACTTCTGGATTATGCTGTCGGTGTACCAGGTACTGTACAATCAGTAGTTATAGACAAGTCCCCACCCCAAAGGGCTTACAATCTAAGAGAGACAAGGAAGGGAGAGGCGAGGGAGAGGTGAACATAGGGAAGACAAGTATACATGCATGAGGTTGAGAAAATGCAGGTGAACGTGCTTCACAGTTACAGTTAAGTTAACTTAGTTAAGTTACTTAGTAATTTTGCCTTGAGTGAGAGGCCACAACTCTGGACATCTGGGATGTTATAAAGGTCAACTGAGCAACCCGGAAGTGTTTCCGGCAACCCAAAAGCTACCTATCTTGTTACTGGTGGGAACCTTGTGTGAAGTTCTGGTTTCTGAGTTCCTGGTTAGTCCTGGTTCCCGACACCACTGGTGGTTGTTTGTATTCTTATTGCCTGGTTTCTGGTAGATTATCTGGCTTCAACCCCACATAATCCCTCAACTCTGATTTTTGGCAATCCCTTCGGCACCAGTGACTCAATCTCCTGCTCTCTACTGCCTGGCCCCAGGTCTCACGCCCATCCAGCTGGGGACCTGGGATCCCTGGTTCCTCCTGTCCTTCCTTATTTCATCTTCTGCCCCCACAGGGTCCATTCCAACCTAGATATGCCCCCCCCCTCCAAAACCTTCTTTTCTAGGGTGGGGAGCAAGGGGGACATTCACATCATGTCTGAAGAAATGATTCCCTTTGGCTGCCATCTCAGCATCTGACAAAAAGCTATTCTTTTAATGATGCCACTTAATCCTTCCCATAATTAAACTGATTAATTCGCAACAATGGCGTCTTTGTCGCCTAATACTTTTGATTTACAAAGTATCGGACACACGCCGGCAAAGCATTATTGGCACGTTCCCCGTGTAATACACTTAATTCAGTAATAAATTATTAGTGTGAAGAACTAAGATCCATTGCAGTACCTCAAAGAATTATGAAAGTGGAGAGCCCTGCCTCCAGGCTGTTCTGGACCAATTAGTGGAACGACGGAAAGGAAGGATGGAATCCCGGTGTCGTTGAAGTCTGTGGCAAAGCTCCCTTCCGGATTTTGCCTGTAGACAGCGCCGGCCAACTGGCCTTAGGACTGGTGGGGTTGTGGAAGGGCATGGGGGGGCGTGGGGTGTAGGCCAGTGTGGGCACTACAGGAAATGCCTGCCTCAGGTAATGGATCTGCTGATGCGTCAGTGATGTTCTCAGAGCCCTGGTTCTTTGTACCATGTGAATGAAGACCTACGTATCGAATCGAGGAGACACTAGCCACAGATCTTGAAATCAGCTGTCCTTTGTGCATCTCCAGTGGGTTAGACTTGGAGAAGAGACCTCAAGGCATTTTCGACTTTCTTTTGTTGTTGTTGTTTTTTTAAAATGTATTTTTATTTAAAACAATAAAATATCAAATATCCCGGCGCATGAACAAAATGGCTGCCGGGCCATTCTGCCCAAGGGCAGCCCTTTCCAAAATGGTGCCGGCGGTGTAGGCGCCATTTTGGAAAAGGGCGTACATGCACAGACAGGTCCAGCGGCCATTTTTCTCATGCGTGGCGACTTATTTTAAAAACAAATCTTAAAATCAAAAATAGAAAAATATTTTTAAAATGCATAAATTGGTCACCAGGGTTGCTCTTCACATGCGCACCCTTTTCCGAAATGTTGCTGCCGCTGCCGATGCCATTTTGGGAAAGGGTCCGCATGCACAGAACAGCCCCAGCGGGTGTGGCACACGTACATTCCTCCCCCCCCCCCCCCAATTTAATCTGTATTTTTTTTATTTTTACAATGAAAACTGATGCTTTTTTTTCTAATTTTCAACCATTTTCATGACCCTTGCTTAGATTATTTTGTATTTTAATTACTAAAATGAATGGTGCTTTGTTCATTTCAGTAATAATTTTAAAAATGAAAAGAAATTGCACACCCCTAATGTCCAGCCCTTTCTTAAAAACCTCCAGCAATAAAGACCTCCCAAGTCAACTTGTTCCATTGCTGAATAAGCTTTTACTGTTAGGAGTCTGCCCCCACCCCCCGATACGTAATTGAAATCGACTTTCTTGTAGTTTGAGTCCATTCTAGTCCTGCCCTCTGTAACAATGGGTGAAAACAACCAAGAACGTGTACCTGAGCTCTCGCATCCTCATGATTGTTGCATCCCTTGTCTCTCCTCTGTTCCCCCTTCCCTGTCTCCCCTCCCCGTGTCTTTAGATTGTAAGCTCTTGGGCAGGGACCGTGTCTATCTTATTCTCTGTAAAGCACCTGGTACATCGCTGGCGCTATATAAATGCTTATAATAATAGTAATAATAATAATAATAATAATAATAATTAATAATGATCTTAACTCCAATTTAACACTGTTTTAACATTTCTTATGCATCTTGCAGGGCTGTATTGGTGTCCTAGGCAGCCCTGCAACATGTATAAGAAATATTAAAATGGTGGTAAAGTGGAGTTAGCATCATGTCTGCTTTCCCCTTATGAAGGACAGCTCTTCGGCCATCTTCTTTGATGCAGTCCTTTAATGATCTGAACGGGACCAGTCTTAGAAGTGGCGCGGCCTGGGAAGAGAAGAGGAGCAGGGCCCCACAAAAAGCAGCCACCAACGGGGCTGAGAGTTGGAGCCCCCACAGACATAGCCCATCCTGAGGTCTCAAGAGCTCTGGTCTACAAGGACTGGCTTCCCTGCAGGGCCCCCTCCAACCCCAGAGCCCAACCCCCGGCCCTTGCTGTCCCTCACGAAGGCCAACCCTGGTTTTGGAGGCTGCTAGCATGCTTTCCCTCAATCTTCGCTTCACTAGGTTAAACATACCAAGAGTCCTTTCAACTTTTCCTCCTTGGCCATAGAGTTAAACTAACACAGATGAGGACAGGATATGGCCCCGTGATTTGAATGGGAGTTCTGTTGAAATGGCTACTTCACAGGCAAACCTCGACTTTGTCCATTTGACCTTCACCTAGGAAAACATGCTCCAGCCCCCCACCCCACCCCAGTGTGTGTGTGTGTGTGTGTGTTCACGCAGACTCCAGTTACAAGGCTTCTGGGTCAGAGGTGACTGATGTTTTTATTAAAAGTCATTATGGCCTCAGAAAGAATGGGTGTCTTGTAAAGTAAGGAAACGGAAGTTAATGTAACGATTCTATGTTTCCCCAGGTTCCTTCCAAATTAGTTAACTGTGACCAATACCCAGGGGCCGCCTGCCCGAGGCCAAATCCATTTCCCCAACTTTTATTGGACCATAATTGAAGAACCTGGGGGTCAGAGGTCATCAGTGTTGCTTTAAGATGCAACCGCTGGGGTCAAACTAATTAGCGTCAGGGATCGAGTGGCCGGCCTTCTGCTTTCCTCCTTTCGTTTTGGGAAGCTCAGTTGAACCTCTGAGACCTTGCGCTCGGGATCATGGGTGTGAAACTACCTGGACAGTCTGAAACAGAAAGATGCCTCCAAGAACCAGAAAACTTGGCTTATCTGCACTGAATTTTGATTCTCTACCCTGCAGACAATAACTTGCACCCAAAATAATAATACATAGCTTTTCCCTTCCTTATCAACAGTAGGTAGGACAGTCTAAAAATTTAAATTTTGTCTGAAAATAAGGGCTTTTTAGACCAAGAAGAATCCAATTCTAATGGAATTTTTCTAGTCAGCAAAAGACTCTTGATGCGATTTTTGACTACTGGCCCCATAGCATGGCCAGACTAAAGGACATGGGGTATCCTATTATTTCAGTCTTCAAAATGCGTAACAGTCCTTAGCTTTCCCTCACAACCACCCTGTGAGGTAGGTCATTTATTATTCCCATTTTGCAGATGAAGAACTGAGGTTGAGGATCAGAGACCACCCAGAGAGGTCATAGAAAAGCAAGGATTTGAACCCTGGTCTCTCAGGTCTTTCACCTAGGAATGTGTACTTACAAGACAAAAAAGCCAGCAGAACTTGTTTCTCTTGCTTTTTTTTTTTTACTGTGTGAATATAGGGACATTGACAAATTGGAGCGGGTTCAGAGGAGAACAACAAAGACCCTTTTCACACAGACACTGTAACACTGATAAAATGGGTGTTACATTTTATTATACATGTTGCAGGGCTGCAGATGTGCTCTATGGGTGCCCTGCAACATGTATAATAAAATGTAACACCCATTTTATCAATGTTAGCGTGTCTGTGTGAAAAGGGCCAAAGATGATCAAGGGTCTGGAAAGCAAGTCTTATGAGGAAAGGTTGAAGGAACTGGGTATGTTTAGCCTAGCGAAGTGAAGATTAGAGGGAGATATGATACTGGTCTTTAACTATCTAAAGGGCTGCTACCAGGAAGGCAAGGAACTGTTCTGCGTTGCTATAGAGGGCAGTACTAGAAACAATGGTTCAAGTTACAGGAAGAGAAATTTTGGTTAGGTATCAGGAAAAACTTCCTAACAGTAAGAGCTGTGCAGCGACAAGCTTTCTAAGGAGGGCGTAGGCTTTCAAAGAGCGGCTGGATGGTCACCTGTTATGGATGTTGTAGCTGTGGTCATCCTGCACCCAAGCAGGGCGTTGAACTAGAGGATCATCAGCAACATCACATAATGGTGGACTTCATGCCACGAGGCTAACCCCAGTCTCCTCAATTCGTTATGCATTACATCCAATTCATGTAAATGACGGTGGTGGTGACGATTGAATGGCACCCACCGTCAAAGGGAGGGGCTGGGCAGATGGGAACTCTATGCTCCCTGTGCTCCTTTCTTCTCTTTTTTGTTACCCTATCCCAACGGGAGAAAGGAATGTTTTCAGGCAGAAGCTTATTGGAAACAATGGATTTACAGTCAGCTAGAGGAACCCCACTGGTGATCTAATCCATCTCCCTGCCATGAATCAGGAGCCACAGTTTTTCTATCTTACACCATCTCTGAGAAGCGTCTTATTTTTAAAGGACATCCA
This sequence comes from Sphenodon punctatus, assembly GCA_003113815.1. Taxonomy (NCBI): domain Eukaryota; kingdom Metazoa; phylum Chordata; class Lepidosauria; order Sphenodontia; family Sphenodontidae; genus Sphenodon; species Sphenodon punctatus. The sequence goes on along the minus strand of QEPC01012679.1, from coordinate 5,084,790 downwards.
CAGCCTCCCTTTACAAACGATCCCACTCCTAACTGGCCTGGGCATTCGAACATTTATTTATTTATTTCGTTTCACTTATACCCCACACCCTCCTACCCACAACAGAAATTCTCTCTAATTTTTACCCTAAACCTTTTCTCTTTTCATTTAAGCCCATTCCCCCATAGGCCTATCCTCCATGGCCAGAGAGAACGACCGAGCACCGTTTTGCTGAGCAACCTTTTGTGCATTTGGAAACTCTCGTCGTCTTCCCACCCTTAATCTTTTTTCTCGGCTAGACATTTCCAGGTCTTTCAACTTCTCCTCCTAGCCCTTTCCCTGATCGTCCTTGCTGCTTTCCTCTGAACTCTTGTAGGCCCAGCGGCATCGGCCAAAGACCTTCTTTCAGAGCAGGAGGGAATCAGGAATCGTTCTGTCTAGGGGTCTCACCCTGCACCAGTGATGTCAACAAAGCCTTTGCCATGGTGTCCAACAGATGAACAGATATTTCTATGCTCCTTGCCATGGGCATGGAGAGAGGGAGGGGGAGTTGCCAGGGGGCGCGCTTGGGTAAGGGGGTGCCCTAACCCCGGCTCCGGCCTCGCCCCGCGCCTTTGGAGTCCCATGATGTCATGATGCTTCTAAAAGGGGTGGGGACTTGCTTTGCCTCACACCCACCCCTTTCTGACATGATTGCATCACAATGCTTGGAAGGGGGGCAGGGTCACATCAAAAGGGGGTGGGGCAAATAAGCTCCCCTGACCTTTGACCCCTCTCTGGAGCGTAATTTTGTCAGCACCCTTGTTCCAACCTTGCCCATCGGAGCAGCTGGCTGGCCTTACGGCTAGCTTGCCTGACAGCACATCATCTCACCCCTCTGGGCTTCCCTTTCCCCACCTGTCAGGGCTTGTCCTCTGAACTGGGGGGTTGTGGAGTCACTACCTTCTGTCCACCTCTGTCCTCAGGAATAGGAGGAGGCAGGGGTTGAATAGCCCTTTCCTCTCCTGATCTCCAGCTTCAGGAACTTGCAGGGAATTCCCAGCAAGGAGGTCGGGGTGAGGGACTGGAATAACAAGCAGTCAGTGTGGCAGAGATGTTTCTTCCTCACACAAGGGAAGAGGTGCTCACTGCTCAGAGCTGTTGGGGTAGCAGAGGACTTCACGGAGCAAGGTGGACAAGGAGCAAGTCCTCTCAGTGATGATAGGGGTGGGCATTTGGATTCGGATTAAATCAGTCACTGCTCATAACAGGCAGTTACAGATGTAGTCCATACCAAACTGCAACACCCCTGTTGCGGTTTGGTTTAATTTAAAACAAAACAAAACTGTGCATGCACAATATGGCGACTGGACCATTCTGTACAGGCCTTTTCCAAAATGGCGGCATCAGCATGGGCACCATTTTGGAAAGGGTTTCCAGTCTGCACACGCACAGTGGCCATCTTGTGCATGCAAAGTGGCCATTTTGTGCATGCATAGCCCCGCTGCTTTTTTTCAAAATGGCAGCAAGAGCGCTGCCTCCATTTTGGAAAAGGCTGTGCATGCATAGAACAATCTGGTGGGCATTTTTCAAAATATGCAAAAAACAATTAGTTTTATCTTTTTTTAAAAAAACAAACCTATTTTCAATTTTTAAAAATTAATTTAAATACGGATCCGCACTACAGCTCCACAATTAAGTCCGGAATTAAAGATCTGAACCGTAATCCAGATCCGGATCCGTAATTCCCCTCAGACATCCATCCCGAATGTGCATGATCATGATGTCTCTACAAAGCGTCCTCTCAGTTCTAGGGGACACTGATCCTCAAATACCCCTTGGGTTGTCACTTCTCTACTCTACTTTGGAGGGTTACCTTGCTCCATAGAGTTCAGGACCCAGGACAGCTCCCAACATGTGCCCATGGCGTGCTGCCTTGCTCAGAAGTCCAAAACAGACTGCCAAGGCTTCCTCGGAACCTCTGGAGCGGGGCAAGACCAGGGTGATGAGCAGGTGACCCTTAAATGGGTCACTGCTTGCTCCAGCACACCTTCCCACCCTGGAGTTGGACCCTCCCAACTAGGGCCAAAACAAATCAGCCCTTTGATCATTTTGGAGATTATCCACCATTCGATCCAATTGCTCCTGCCTGAAGGCTCCCCTACCCCAGCAGAGCACCATCCTGTGCATGTGGACAAAACCAAACAGATGTGTTTGCACATGTAGCAAACATAAGAACTGGGAAAGACCAATGGTCCATCTAGCCCAACAATGGCAGCTTCAGAGAAGCCACATGCTCCTGAATCTTACCTTTCTTTTCTCCTCAGCGTTGTCCTTGTTTGCCCGAGCTTGCTGCCTTTCCTGACCCCACTTTGAATGACTCCCCAGCTTGATCTTTGTCTGACCGTGGGTGTTTACAAAGGTGATGCCTGGGCCCGATTCGGCCCAGCTGGGCTAGCATAACAGCAGCACATTTGTTCTGGGCCTGACAGATGTGGGGCCCAGTACAAACCCGCCCCGGGCTGACAACCAGGACACAAAAAGGGGACCCAGATCACAGAGAGCCCACAGTCCGTGCCCAGCTGCCACCCAGCCAGGCCAGAGCAGACGAACCAGGTGGGAACGTTTGTTCCAAATCCTGGCTCCTCCTGGCTTCAGGAATTGCCATGGTGCCCAGTGATGGCTGCCTGTGGTGGGGTGAGGCGGGGCGATTCCAGGGGGGCAGGGGTTTGGCCGAGAAGCTGCACATCCCTTCCCTGGATGGTGGAGGCTGCGGGGACATTTGTTCCCACAGCTGGAGCTTGTCCAGCTGTGGGAAGCCGCCCCCCCCCCCCCGTAGGAATGGCATCCAACGTGGACGTCTGTTAACACTCTTAGGGTGTTTTTACACACACATTTCTCCTGCATGTTTGCTGTTACATCCTGAACTTTCTGTGTGTCTAAATCACTCACCCAGATCTTAAACATCCGGCTCTTTGAACTTCTGCGTGAAACTTCTCCCAGAACCTGTGTGTGTAAAAGGTTCTCCTGGTAAACTGCTTTGCTCCAGGCAGCTGTGGTCACTTGGTTTCCATGGCAACCCCTCACGTCTACAGCTGCGGTTACTTTAGGCTGCCTCAGGGCAGTGTGTGAAAGAATGCATCCGGAACATACTTGTGGACTTGTAAACCCAGAAGATTGAAAGACCAGCACTTTAAGGTGCATGTAAAAATGCCCTTAGTCTCTGGGTTCCACCATCTGGTTCCCAAATCTCACATTGACCCCAATCTTAACTCCACGCCCCAACAAAACAACTTGACTCTATGCCCCTTGACTCCCTGCCAGAAACTCAGTCCTGGGACAACAACTGGATTGAGCTAGCGCTGGGGTCCTGCTTGGGGGTCCAATCCTGGGTCTCTTCATCAGTGAGCCTCAAGTTCAGAAAGGGTGATCCAAAGAGCGTGGGTCAGGTCTGCAGTGAGAGTCAGTACCAGATAATCAGTCTGTGATGAGATACTAGAATACATGTAGACCACGTGTATAACAAATATGTAAAGGAAAATGTTAAGACCACATGTATATGATCTAAGCTGAGAACTGAAAACTCGCTTCATGTAACCAATGTAAACTGGGAACTACTCAGTCACGACAGGAATGAAATTGCACAACCAGAAACTGCCTGGCACCACAAGCAGCCGTTGACTTGCTTATTGGCTTGATCGTGGCCTACATGCAGACAGGCCACAACTCACCTAGGCGGGAAAAGGAGAGAAAGAACTCTGACAAGGTACTTAAGCCATTGCAGAGCCATCTGGGGAACATCACATCTTACCAGCCAGAGAAGGGCTACACCAAACAAGCTATGAAGTAAGGACTGATCTATTGGAAACTCTAAAGACTTGTACCCAGCCAAACCTTCCATCGCTGGCTTAGAAACAGACTGGAATATCCTTGGACTTATTAGGGTAAGCCTAAATTAGGAGAATACAAGTATAGATAGGAATGTGTTATAGAGTCTCTTATTTTGATTTCTGCACTGTTGAGTATAATCTTGCACTGCGTGCTTATTCATGATTTATTCATTAAACTTCGTTTAACTGAACCTAGTGTGGTCCAGTGGAATTCCTAACACTGGAAGCATAGTTCCCCCCCTCCCCCCCCCCCCCAACGCTTTCTACGCTTCCACGCTAGGCTCATTTGCATGGCTTCCCGCAATATGTTCCTGCTTGGCTTGTCAGTGCCCACACTCGCTAGCCTCACCCATTACCTTGGCAGAGCAAGCCACAAATCATGCTGACAGACCAATCAAGAGGTCTGGAAATTTTTATACTGCTCTGCTTCTTGAAAGATGATTCACCTTCTGCGGCGCATTCCAGGGCACCTGAATAAATCTGTCAAAAACTCCCCCCCCACACACACACCCCTTAAAACACAGTGTGCTTTCTGTTCCCCACTGGATTACATTTCCCCTATTTCCCTTCCCATCACACCCACACACACCCACACTCCATGCACCCCCCTCAACCATCGTTCCATCCATGCACTCCTTCCTTTGTTCCTGTTTCACTGACAACTTCATCCTAATAGTCTCCTCAAAGGGACGATTAATGCATAAGCTGCATATTGATCACGCCAGTGATTGATTACGAGATCTCTTTGACAGATGAGCCTCCTAACGGACTTGCCAATATGGAGGCGCGGACAGGAGGACTCCCCCGCTCAGCCATCTAATGGTATGTGACCTGGCAGGGCAGAGTGGTACCTCCCTCATTTCAGCTGGAAGAAAGGGGACTCTTTATAAAACAATTCATAGGAAACTTAAAACACTCGGACACGGGGAGATTGCAAATGGGGAAATATGATGGATTATGGGTTGAAAGGAGGCGACTTCTGGAAGGTAAATTGATCCCTGGGAAAATGTTTTTGTCTGCTGTGAAAAATTGGCAATTCCTCAGCCGCTCTAGAGGGCTATAATCTGGAAAATAATTTGCTTTTGATTTCTTTTTAGTTTCAGAGTTGGGAGACTTTTTTTTTTTTTTTTTTTAAAGAGTTGGGGTTTTTTTTTTAAATTTTTTTTTTTTTTTTTACGGCTTTTGTTGCATGGCATAAAGGATCCGGCAACACGATGGGCGAGGGATTTGTGGTGGTGACTCCGACAGCTTTTTATTTATGGTTATATAGCTCCCACCCCACCCTTTCATGTCAGTGATTGCAAGAGAGAGATAGTGGATCAATGGAAAGAACAAACTCTTTAAAAAAACAAAAAACAGGGGGAAAACCCAATCACATCATTAAGAGAAAGACCATTTACAAACACTAGACATCAACGGACCTTGCTTGAATGCCTGAGACAGTGATTTTCAATATTTTGTTCATTGATAATCCACCCCATCTCATGCGCAGAACTTTACAATCTTTATCTAGTTCTTCCTCACAACAACCCTGTGAGGTAGGTCATTATTATCCCCATTTTACAGATGGGGGAACTGAGGGTGAGATTCAGTGATTTGCCCAAGGCCACCCAGTGAGTTCATGGCTAAAATGGGATTTGACCCCCTAGTCTCATAAGAACATAAGAAGTGCCATATGGGTCAGGTCAATGGTCCATCGAGCCCAGTATCCTGTCTCCGACAGTGGTCAATCTCGGTCGCTTGGGAGAAGTACCCAACAAGTAACAATGGGGGTGATCCATCCCCTATTGTTCACTCCCAGCTCCCGACAGTCAGAGCTTACATCTCTCAATGTACTTGACTAATAGCCATTAATGGACCTATCCGCCAAGAACATATCCATTCCTCTTTTAAACCCAGCTGTGCTGCTGACCTTGACCACCTCCTCTGGCAATAAGTTCCACAAGTTAATGGTGTGTTGAGTGGGGGGGAAATGACATTATTTAATGTGTTTTCCGCCCATCACCCCCACACACAAAGCAATGGGCTCCAATGGGCTCTGTGCCGTGGGAATACACACACCTTCCAATGTTCAAAGTGTACAAAGAGTAGGGATGGGACTATCGGTATCAGATTAATCCAATAATGCCGATAATTGGCGATATCGGCTTAATCCGATAATACCGATAATATTGGTATCGGTATATCCATTTTTTAACATTGCCGATTTTTTTGATCTTTAACATTGCGACCATTTTAACAATGGCCACAATGTTAAAGATCTGGAAAAACGGCAATGTTAAAAAAACGATATACCGATAAATCTGATATTGGATTCATCTGATACCAATAAAACCGGTCACCGATCATTCGCCGATAGTCCCATCCCTACCAAAGAGGGACAGAGGTTCTCTTGCTTCTCATTCCACTTCGTTTCGTGTCATGCCATCTCCCTATTGTCCTCTTTTCTGGGGGGCAAGAGGCTTGATGAATAACAATCTTTTTGTCTTTCCTAAAAGAGGGACTTGGACCTCCTGAAAGCGGGACAATGGCATTCAGCACCCAAAATGGGACTGTGCCTCCTACATTGGGACGGTTGGGAGGCACGCTATCATGCATGGTGTGAATCTTTTTAGAATGGAGTCCTTATTCCTAGTAGGGATGTGCAAATTCATTTTCATTTTTAAAAAACTACTAAAACAAATGAAGCTTCATGTATTGTAGTAAGTAAAATATGAAAGCAGCTAAGCAAGTGATTACCCATGGCCATTTTGCACGTGTGTGCAATGATGTTTTTATTTTTTATTTTTTAAAATTATTTTGAAAAATTACTGTGCATGCGCATGCCGAACCATTCTGCGCATGTGAAGCTCTCTCTCAAAATGGCACCGGCAGCATTAGCGCCATTTTAGAAAAGCGCTGTCCAGGTGCAGAATGATCCGGTGAGTCATTTTTCACATGTGCAGTGTTTGTTTGTTTTTTAAAACATTAATTTTTAATCAACGGGGAAAAAACCCCACGGAAACGGTAGGACCATTTACGAAAACCCTTGAAAATGAAGGCTTTTTTTGTAAATGATAACAAAAGCTGAACGGAAAATGGTCGGGGTGACTCCTGCTCGCCCCTATTTCCGATGGTTTCGGAGAAGAGATCGGAGGAGCCCTAGCGGCCTTGGTCTCCTCCCCGCGCCCCTCACAAATCCTAGCGCCTCTGCCGTGGAAGGGGCGTGTCTGCAGCCATCGCTGCCGTTGGACCAATGCAAAGTCAAAGGGCACTTTCTTTTCTGTTCTAGGACTGAGTTTGGTTTTTTGCCCCCCTCCTCTCCAGTTCCCCTGGGGAACAAATTGGCTGTTGAGAAGCCTATTTCTTTTTAATCAGCCGATGCCCATCAAGCCTTGCCCATTTCTCTGCCGCAGGAGGATGGATTAGTCAAAGCTAAATGAGAACGGAGCATTCAGGAAAGTGCCCAGGACATCCACACGCAAGTGCTGAATGAATTCATTAGAACCGCCACCGCTGTAATAATGACTCCCCCACGAGGACGTCCAGCCCAGGGGCTCTCTCTCTTACTGAAAGATCAGGGCTGTGATGCCAATGATTTACTCTGGGACCCAGGGGGCACAGCTGATTGCTGGGACAGATGATGTGACTGCACCGGGGCCTGGGGACCCTACCCATGGAGCTATCTCCCCTGCCACGTCCTCTCCTGCCTGCCGCTTCTGGCTGTCACCCCTGCCTCCAGGCTAGGTTGGGACCCCGCCGCTAGAGCCATCCTGCTGCCCAGACGGCCCGGCCAGCGGCCGCATCAGATGTGCTGGTGGTCGTCCCTGTCCCCACACTGCTCCCAGCACCCCGCTCTCCACCATGATGGGCAGCCATGGCAGACCGGGTCACGGTGGGCCAAAAGAAATGCTCTAACCTGCTGTGGCCCAATTTGCCCCAGTTGGGCAGGCTCTAGTCTGGGCTGTTACTTTGACTATATACCAAGGTGAGAGCCCAGACTAGATGCCAACACGACCTGGGATACTCTGGGTCAACGTCTGGCGGCCCTAAACCAGTGACCAGCGAGCCAAAACAGGCCACCATGGGTCTAAGTGGGTCACTGTCATGGCTGGTTTTACCCTAAGTCTTAAGGTTGGGGGGTGGAGTAGGGCTAGGCAGAGGAGCAACATAGCTTTCCCACTTCCAGCCCCTGCTATGCCCACACGCCTTCTTCCCTGACCCATTCCCTCCCAACCTCCAGCCCCCTCTAGCCTGCCTCTGGCCCCCTCCTTGGCCCCCACCCTCGGAATTTCCAAGTATTCTCCTAGGGTCCAAGTTCTGATGTCTGAGTCCTTGGAGAAAGTTCTGATTGACGACCGAGGACTTGGTCCTGGTACTCGGAACCTCGGAAATCCTCGCGAGCACTCAGAGCACCTATTCGGTGCAGTCCGAATCAAAACACACTCAGTGCCGTGGAAAGGGGGTTGCGTTCACTTCACACCTGCGCAAAATCCTCGCACCAAGGCCCTTTTGTCGGTGAGTTATAAATTCCATCTTAGCAGAGGTTGAGGGAAGACCCTGAAATCTTAGGGGATGGATGCTCCCCTCCCCTTGCATCCTGTAGGCTATCTGCCCCCTAAACTCAGGAGATGGGTCTCTCATCTGTGCTCTCACCCCTGTTTTTAATCTTCATTTCTCTTAACAGCAACCGTCTGAAAATACATTTCCAAGCAGCCTAGTCTCCTGAGTAGGTGCCAGGTTTTCCTCTGCCCCAAAATCATGGCCACATTTTTAAAAAGAGCATCCTCTGCTCGTAAAGGGTTGCAATTTAGTGGCCATAATAAATCCCACAGGAAGAATGTTGGGCAGACTCTGTTCAGCTCTCACTATAGGGGCCCGTTTTTAGCATATTCCACCATTTCTTAGAATTGTAGAGTTGTCTGGCGGGAAGGTCATCTAATCCACCCTCCTGTCCCGCTCCAAAGGAGAGCTCCTCACCTTACAGCATCGCGGACAGATGTTTGTTCCATCCAGGTGCCTATTGGGGCTGTGAATATTGCTCTTTCAAATGTGATAATGCAGAATTTCCCTTAAAGAAGCTCTCCCTAAAGAGGCAGCCTCAATGAGGGATTTTCATATCAGTGAGGACAGAGTGCATTCCATCTAAGCCAGGCCACAGAGTGAGCAACTGGATGTTGACCCTCTCCCCTTTGTATAAGGGAGCTAGCTCTGCTAGTCTCCCCTTATTATAAGTTTGCTGTGATGGGTTGAAAGGAACATGACTCACCTGGAGATCATGCTGTGGAGAGGCCATAAAAGGAAGGAATCTGTTGTTTCATTTCTCTTATTGATGGAGTGGAGTGAGTTTGTTGTGCTGGGATGGGTGGGGAACACGAGGAGGATTTTGCTTATTGAATCTGCTAAATTAGAGGTGAAATGGATACCTGATTTGATACCCGCAGGCAATACCTACATTTTGAGTACCATTTCGGGTATCCAAATCAGGACCTGAATACCGATCGAGGACTCGAAAAAGTGAAATAATACGCGGAAAATTTCCCGAAATCCAGGATGAAAAGTCAACAAATCGGGATGAAACCAGTATACCAGGTTGCTGATATATTTTGACATTTCGTCATTTTGATGACCTGACAGAAAACTGGTTTGGGTACCCAAAAGCACCCTTCATTTCTGGTTCAATGCAAGTACTAGAAATTCAACAGGCGTACCTGTTCTCGTGGGCACTCGTTTCAGCTCTCGTCTGCTTACTAGAAAGCCTTTTGACCCCCAAACCACCCTCTTTCTTTCTTGCAGAAAGAAAGAGGCTAAGACAGATAAGCTGGTTATAGCACAGTCATCGGGGGGATCGATAGGTTGGAATGGACCCTGGGGCAAAAGGTGCCACCTTCTCTTATTTGCTAGAATAGGGGACGGATGGTTCAGCTGCAGGGGGGGGGGGGGGGGAGGTCCACTGGGACGGGGGGGGGGGCACGCTCTCAGGTGACGCTACGTCCTCCACCACTGGGGGGCAGAGTAAAGGGGCCCAATCCATCTTTTGCCTCAGGGTCCATTCTAACCTGCCTAGCCCCCTGACGGCTGTGTTATAACCAGCTTATCTGTCTCAGCCGCTTTCTTTCTATACGACCCCCAAATTAGAACAGATCCATGGCCTGGCTCTGTGATCTGGATCCCTCTTTCCTTTCTCTCCTCTCAAACACCGCCCCCACCCTCTGCCCTCCATTTCCATCCAGTCCACAGGCCCCTTGTACTAATTTTCAAAGTGGACCCTGGAAGGGGAAAAGGTTCCCCGCCCCCAGTTGACATGCTGCTCGCCACTGCTTTCCTTTCCGACTTGAATGTGAATTGTCTGAAAATATAAAATCTTGATCTGAGGCTTTGGGCGTCTTCAGATGGACGACAGCCCTGCCTCAGCTCCGCCTCACCTCTGGGTGGCCTGTCCGCCTAATGGCGGGCCCCCAACTGTGCAGCAGGCAGAGCAGAGGCGGGAGCAGGCTGCTCCAGACCCGCTTGCAGTCCTCCAGAACATCCCGGAGCAGGGAGCACCGCCGGCGGTGGGCAGCTGCTGCAGTTCCACTCTTGGCTGGCGGTTGCCCCAGGCAACACCATAGAGTTGTGGGTGGCAGCCTAGAGCATCGGGTGGCGGGTTGGCGGACACCAGAGCAGCTCTGGGGGCAGGCAGCAGTCCCTGTGTCCATCTGTTTACACCCAGATCTCCTAAGCCTGTAGCTTTCTTGCAGCAAACACCAAGGAAACCAACTCCAACAGAAGAGACCTTACCAATGAGAGAGATCTTTTAAATGACCCATATCTAACAGCGCTCAAGCCGTGTCCATCAGCTGGCCATAAATCTGAGGTGTCATTAACTAGACTCAAGGTCATATGCCTCCAACGTGGGGCGGGGGCTAGGTTCTGAAATTGTGAATTCCCCAAAGCTGGAGGTGTATTTCAAAGAGACATTTTCATATGGCGAGCCCTCGCCCGTATGCTGAAATGATCTCTCTATTGCCTTGAGTGGGATGGTCTCGGGTCGGTTGCCGGTTCGGCGGTGAACTTACACACAGGTTCACGGAACTATTTTTCATGGCGGCGATGGACTCTGCTGAGACGTTCATAGCCGCGAATTGTGTTAGTGATTGCAGCCTACAACTACCGGCGACGCCTCCTGGCCTTTAATATCCCTCCCCAGCCCAACCGCAAAAACCAAGAGAAGTCGCTTGTAAATGACTCATTCGTAATTTAACAAGGCAGTCAATCAAAATAAAGCCGCTTTGGTCCTGGAAATCAGGGCAAGTTTGAAAATGGGTACAAACTCCAAGGGCCGCATAGAAGTTGGGAAGAGGGAACTTAAGGGTGCGTTCGGGAAGGTTCACATCATGGATCTGTCTCCTATCTCTGTGTGCATGCCCTCAACTCTGCTCTCTCCCCTTGTGTTCACTTGTTCAGTGCTTGGGGATAGGCACCGGATCTGGGGAGCCAGACCCAGGAGCTGGAAAGGGGGCAGATAAAAACCATCCATGGGCCACATTGTCCCCCTCCCCCAGGCCTGAGGTTCCTGTGTGCAGAAGGTTAACCTTGATGAGCTAACACTTGATCAGACATCTATTCACACAGATTTTCACTCATCTCAGCTAACCAGTGTTAAGGAATGCATCGAGCCCTCTTACGTACCCAGTTCCCAAGCAAGGAAGGGCTCCGTTCACATTCTCATCGCTCTTTGAATCGCTTGGTGAATGAAACCTTCTCCAAAGGTTTGGAAAGGATTTAGCTTAAGGACAGACTTCCCCTAGGAGGCACTTGATTATATTAGACAGATAATTATTGATCCAGCTAGAGTTTGTCCCTGCTTCCTAATTTCAATAAACAGCAGCTTGGGGGAATTAGCAAGGGATTCTCTTGCCCCCCCGTCCTTGCAGGGGATTTGTCAGAAACGAGATGATTTATGTGTATTCCGGAAAGATTTTCATTTGGTGGCCGAGGGGGGCCGGGGGGAACCGCCGAGCTTTGATGCTGAAATGCTTTCTGCGTGAGAGTGCTCTGGCCTTGCAATATCGTAATAAGAACTGGGGACTTATGCGCACACGATTTCAGCGGTTGGCTGGGATTGATTTTTTCACGCCGAGAAGCCACACCCACCTTACCTGGGAATAAAATAATAAATAATAAATAATAATAAAAAGTGGTGTTTTTTTGGTTTTTTTAAAGAAAGGAAACGAACTAGCAAGAGAGAAGAGTTCAATTTGGTTGGAAATGTTGTTGACTTGTAAAGACAGGCCAGCATTCTTTTCCACACACGGGCATCACCTGCGGAGCAGCGAGCGATATTTCGAGGATTCCTTGTCCTTGAATCCTAGCCGGGTCTTGGGAACAGCCAAAAGAACAAGACTGTATATTTTAGTGTCTTTGGAGATTCCAGTCCACACTTTCCTTAGATCCCAGTGCCAGGCTCCAAGGGGTTTCGTCTGGGTTATGTTAAGTGCAGACATGATCAATAATAAAGCTCCGAGTGATTTACTTCATTGTCAAGGTTTCAGCCCTTTGCATTGAGGAGTGCCCACCCATTTGGGAACCGTTCCGTGGTGCTGTTAAACAGCTGCTACACTCCACCCCAGAGGTGGCTGCATTGCAGGGATGGGTCAAGCAGACCCTGTATATGCGGCCCTCAAACTACATTCACTGCAGCGGCCTTAGAATTTGTGGGGCCCAGCGTGAAGGTAAAATGCGGAGGCCCATGGGAAGCCTTCCTCTGCCCCAGTGGCTCCACCACCTTGGGGTATGACCCTCCCTGGGCTCTAGATGTGGTTGTGTTTGGGGTCTTCTTGGGAAGGATTATGGGCCTTGGCCTCTGCCCTGGTGAAACAGGGACCAGTGTGGGGCCCCCAGAGCATAAAAAACATCAGGGCCCTGCGTCACCCTGTGAAAAGGCTGGCTCTTGCTGCCACTATTACCGGAATGCCGCTCGGTGAACTGGTTTAGCCTAGCAATAAAGAACGGCAATGGCGTCTCTTCAACTGGGATGTAGGGGTGTGCAATTTCATTACGAAAACGAATGGAGCCCCATTCAAAAACGAATGAGTAAGCAAACGACATTCATTTGCTTTCATTTCTTTCTGTTTTTATTTTTTGTTTTGTTTTATTTTATTAAAAACGATTTAAACGATAAAAATAAATCACCGCGCAGGCACAAATGGCTGTAGGGACCGTACTGCACATGCATGCCTTTTCCCGAAATGGCAGCGGCAGCACCATTTTGGAAAAGGGCCTCGCAAGCGCAGAGCGGCCCTGGTAGCTGTTTTGTGCCTGCGTTGTGATTTTTTAATTTTATTTTATTTTTACGAAAATAAAATGGAAAAAATAAATGTAAACAGTAGAGTCCTTTACAAAGCCCCCCGGAAACGAATGGGTTTTTGGAAATTAAAATGAAAACCAATGACGTGCTTTCTGCACGCCCCTACTGGGACAGCATTTTAGCCAAGCTAACCGCGCAAGCCGGGGTTAGCTTATTTATTTATATTTATTTACTTATTGGATTTTCACCCCGCCCCTCCTAAAACAGTTCGGGGCGGCTAAATAGCGTAGCTGGCTATTTTTGTGCTTGGAGTCACACAGCTTAGAAACACACACCGGAGATGGGGGAGGAAAGCTCAGGCGTTTGAACTGTGGGGAAAGCGTGGGGGAAGGATTAGGGGGTTGGTCAGCCAACTGAGAGGCCCAGGTTCAGTTCCCAGGTCTGACTTGTGCCCCTGATGGAACCCCAGAGGAAGCCACTCCATCCATCAATGCTCCTGCCCACTGCTCCAAAATGGAAGCTGTAACACCTCACAGGGGTGCTGTGAGGATAAATCTACCAACAGTTGTGAGGGGCTGTGAAAATAGGGGTTGTTCCAATATGCCTACGATAGGTAAGACCTTTCAACTGACCAATAGCAGGCAGGGGTTCCTGCTCGGAAGGGGGCATGGCCACCTCAGGACAGGGCGGAGAGTCCAGTTGCCCCACCCCTTATTCATTGTGGCCACACCCCTTTTGGAATGTTGTGACATCTCAGTGTTCCAAAAGGACAGGATCACGGTGAAGTCCAGGGGGGCACAGGTCCGATCCCTGCTGTTGGTCTCTGGAATAGCAGCATCAGGGAGGGTGTCTTCGGCTGAAAGGGTACAGGGTTCTGCCTCAAACATCTGGGAACCCATCCTCCTCAGCTGGTAGCTAGCAATGCTAACAGGGACAGGTATTTGTGAAATTCCCGAACTCGTCACATCCAGCTCGAACTAGGGGCGTACCTATAACAGGTCCAAGTCTCAACCCCTGCACTATGAAATGAGGGGCAGTAGCCCTTTTTAAATGGGCACAGCTAGTGGGGGGAGGTCGGGTCCATTTGTGCTGAGTGGGACGGCTGCAGACCGCCCATACCCATTGGGTGAGTCGGGGGATTCAAACAGGCCAGGGATGGGTGTGCGTCCCTCCCTTCTCATGGGGCAGTTCAGATTTCCCCCTGGTGCGTCCGCGCTCCCGTGGCCCACACATCCCCACTCACCCCACCCCACCCACGCATCCCCACTCACGGAGCAACCAGCGAAAACGGAGGTTGCTCCATGGGTGGGGATGCGCGGGGGGTGGCGGGGTGTACGCCCGTGGGCACCGGTAGCCATGTGCCACCCATGCCGCAGTGCACACACCCTCCTCCCACGGCTCGTATAACAATGGCCTAAGTGGAATGAGGAGCAGGAGAGCGTCTGTCCCCCTCTATGCACTTGGCATAGTGGAAGGGATATGTGCACATGTAAATGCCTGAAGGGGCGTGGCTTATTGGCCAAGAGGGGTGTGGCCTGTCCCTCTTTGGTCACCCAAAATGTTGAGAGGGGTGTGAGTGTGTGTGCAGGAGAGAGCGAGAGAGAGAGAGAGAGCGTACGTTTGCGAAGTTGGGAGTGGAGAGGGGGCAGTTTGATTGTGGGGATTAAAACGCCTGCTTTCCACTCAGAGTAACTGGAAATGAATCAAATCTTATCCTTTCTGCTTTTGCTCTTGCACCGCACAGCCTCTGAACAATTCCTAAACCTGCTTCACTCCGATACAGCGGCCTTTTTAAGATCTCAGCGCATCTTAGATTCGAGCTTTTTCGAAGACATCTGTATCATAAAAAGTTCAGCCCTGGATCTGAGCTGACACTGTGCAACCCTATGGACAGATGAACTCGGGGGAAAAAAATCTCTTCTTGTTTCCAGGATGGAGCTTTCCAGCGGAGACCAAATTGCTGCCTCTGGCTTCTCAAGGCAGGCCAGATTGATGCCCTGGTCTTTTCTCTTACGCCTCAGTCACCAGAGCCAAAAAGATCTTTCTTATCTGCCAGATGTAAAGGTCACGAGGAAAATCACCTACGAAAAAAGCAGCCTGAATCAGCAGTTTTTAGCTACCTAGAGACTAAGTTGCCTGGATGTTCCTCCCCGGGAGAAGTGAGCCTCAAAGATATTTTTTTTCCCCCAGACAAAAGTACAAGATAGATAGAGTCGATGCACCACGTACAGTATTTCAGATTGTCATTTGATTAGTTGCCTTATCTTCCAGAAAGGTTTCCGGATAATCCTAATCTATTAACCTTTAAATTGAGAAGGGCCAGGGGACTGTCTCCCCTTCCCTCCCCCCACCACACAAACCCACACACCCTCGCCTGCCTCTTACAATGACCAGTAACTCATAGCAGAATCAAGGTTGCTTTACAAAACACACTAGTGTGAGAGGAGACACGGTTGTGGGTAAGGAGCCCTTCTGCTCCCCACTCTGCCCTCCAGCAACACTGATGGACTAGCTTGCATAGGCTAAAACCAGAGCTGACAAACCTGCAGTCCACAGGCCACATCTGGCCCCTTGATAGGGATGTACCGGGGGGGAATTTGGTATTTCTGATTTCTTTGTATTCTAGTGACACTTTTTGTGGGGTTTTTGTGTCTCCAATTTTGGCACCTGCTACAATCGGTTGGGGAGTGCAGACAGAGGGGTGCGTGTCGCCTGTGTAAGAAAGTGCAGCCCTGTGTGCGTGTGTGTGTGTGTGTGCACACCAGTTCAGGTGGTGAGTCTATGGGCATTTTTACACACACCTTAAAGTGCTGGTTTTTCAATCTTCTGGGTTTACAAGTCCACAAGTAAGTTCCGGATACATTCTTCTGACACACACTACCCTGGGGCAGTTCCTGGATGCATTCTTCACACAAACACTGCCCTGAGGCAGCCTAAAGTAGCCGCAGCTGTAGACGTGAGGGGCTGCCATGGAAACCAAGTGACCACAGCTGCTTGGAGCAAAGCCGTTTACCAGGAGAACCTTTTACACACAAAAGTTCTGGGAGAAGTTAAAAACAGAAGTTCAAAGAGCCAGATGTTTAAGATCTGGGTGAGTGATTTAGACACACAGAAAGTTCAACATGTAACAGCAAACATGCAGGAGAAATGTGTGTGTGAAAAACAAACACCCATAACCTGCAAAAGACCCTGGTATCAGAGGCCCAGATAGGGTGGCCAGAGATGCAAATTTTAGAGGACACTTATGAGAAATACAGATTGCAGGGCAAATGCAGTCCCACAACCTGTATTTCTCATAAGTGTCCTCTAAAACTTGCATCTTTAGCCACCCTAGGCCCAGACCATCAGACAGGGGAATCTCACACCCTCGCCCTATCCCGTCTGGTTCCCTGGGTGCAGTTTCACCTCCAGCTGCCTGGGGAAGCGGGTTAAGCCCTCCGAACCACAAAGCACTCAAAGATTGTAAGTGAACCTGAATCGAAACACAATTTGCTCCTATCGATCACATGCACGGGCGAGGCTAAACTCCCTTCTAGCCAGTACAGTGTTCTATGAAACTTAAAAGTTTCATAGAACTCTCTCTCTCTCTCCAGTTGGCCAATGTTGTTCTTCTCCATCTGCCGACTGATCAGTGTGGAACAGAATGGAACAATTACTTCCCAAGTCTTGATAACGATACTTGGGTTATTCCATCCAAAATAGCCGTTGCCTTTTGGTGTATAGACGTACCATTGGCTTAGAAGCCTCCTGAGTAAAGCTGAAATGGGTCCCGCGTTGGCTACCTGTGACTATTTTCAATTAGTCTATCAAGTGCATGATTAGTGCCTGAGTAATCTGGCCCCCAATTACCTGAAAATTCCAGGCATTACCATTGCCAATTTACCATTTTACCGATTGGTAAAACAGTAAGTCAGGACAGGAATCAGGCCCGGAAGTCAGAAAATTGGGACTAGATGTCGTAAAATTGGGACTAGACATCGTAAAATTGGGACTAGACATCGTAAAATTGGGACCAGAAGTCAGAAAATTGGGACCAGAAGTTGGAAAATTGGGACCAGAAGTCGGAAAATTAATCGGTAATGGGTTGGAATATCAGTAATGGAAGTCAGAAAATCGGTACCAGAAGTCGGAAAATCGGTACCAGAAGTTGGAACATTGGTACTGGAACTCAGAAAATGAGGATGAAAAACAGTAAATTTTTATTACTTTGTAAAGTGCCAGGAACACTGCTGGCGCTATATTATAAATGTTTGTTAATAATAACCCAGAGTAGCTTGTCAGACACTAATCGGATACCAATTAGTACCCTTACCAGGGTGAGTACCACAATTCTGACGTGTAGACCTGTTTTTGTGAGTCCTCATTTCAGCTGTACTCCTGCACCAATTTGGTCTCTCTCTCTCTTTTTCTCTCTCCCCTCATACAGAACCTGGAGTCTCCTTTTTTACTGAATATTTTTTTTAGCCAACAGCATCTGCAGCGTCTTAATTACAGTAGCTGTTCTCATCTTAATCTCTTGCTTCAGAATAAGGTTAAGTGTAATCTGTCCTAGATTCTTATACAGATGGTTCGTTTCTTAAATACTTGAGAAGAGTTTAGTCAATCTTTAATTCCTTAATCTGGGAACCAAGACCAACCAGCTTGGTTTGGAAAGATATTTTGCTGGTGGGTTGTTTTTTTTTGCAAGAAAAAATCCATGTTTTTAAATGATTATGGAATTAGTCTAAAACAAGTTTTGCTCATGATTCACACCCACATCTGCATCCACTAGGAAAAAAAACAACAGAGGAGAGACACGATAGAGGTCTATAAAATCATGAAGGGTGTGGGGAAAGGAAACAGGGAAATATGATCACTTCTCTTAATATAAGAGCTAGGGGACACCTTATGAAATGATGACTCAACAGGTTCAAAACAAACAAAAGGAAACACTGTTTTATATTACACACCTGTGGAACTCAGTGCCACAGTATTTTGTGAAAGTCAATAGCATAACTATACAAAAAGGATAAGTTCCTGGGGGATAGTCTCCTTAATGATTCTTAGTCAAGAGGGTTAGGGGGATACATTCTCTGACTGATTAAAACTGGCAGTGAACCAAAACAGGCTTCTTGTCGCACTGTTTTGATGGGATAGGGATTAGTCCATAACAGCCTGTTCTATGCAGTTATGGATTTGATCCGAATTCCCACCCTAGCCAATTTATGATTTTACTGATTGGTAAATTGGAAACTTGATAATGATGATACTCAGTATTTGGGGTAATCAAGTGCCTGACTTGGCATTTGTGTATCAACTGAGCACCTAGTAGACTACTCACAAATGTGGATATTGCGGATTACCCATTTAAGTTCTGACATGAAGCTTCTTTCTCGTTAAAGCTTTCTGTTCTCAAGTCTTTAAAGAAAACTCCAGGAGTTGCATTCCCAAGCACACGTGCTTGACATCATAAATTCTTCCTGAAGAAGCAATGCTGCTGCAGGGTTTTGGCAAGCCTCCAGAGAAGGAATTTTCTGATCTCGTTTGCCGCAACATGAATAGCTTTATGAAAAGCAGGTTTATTGCCCCGGACATAAAAAATTATATTTATCTAACGGCATTATAAAGAAATAATCAAAGGGAGACTCTTTGTAATGTCCTGGATTAAAACTGCTGGCATCCGAGTTGCTGAAGAGGGGTTTTGCTAGGGAGGCGGGTTGCAGGTTTATGATGGCAATACAGAGAGAGAGAGATGGTTGGTGTCTTGCCAACCTGAGACCCTTCTAGCAATGAGGATCACTGAGGAAGAAAAGTCAAATGAGGACTCAGTTTTACAGCAAACATGTGACCTCGCGAGGAGTCCCAGGATTTGATCCTGTGCTCATAGAAGCCAATGGTGAATCTCTGGGAGACTTGGATGGAGAATCAGGCCCACGGTGCACTCTCTCTCTAAGTACGAATATTTGCAGAATAAAGCCTCTAAAGCAGGGGCGCCGGGAGTGGGGAACTTTTCTCTCCTAGGGGCCACTTTGAAAATGATGACAAGCTCTGAGAGCCACATAGAAATCGGGGTGGGGGTGTTCAACAGGCGCATCCAGGAAGAAGAGGGTCCAGATCATGGATCCATCCTCTATCTTTCTGCACAGACCTTCTTCTCTGCCCCCTTCCTCTTGCTCACTCTTTCAGTGCTTGGGGGGTAGGACTGGATCCAAGGGGCCAGAACTGGGAAGGGGCCAAATAAAATCTAGTTACAGGGCCACGTTTGGCCCCCAGGCCTGAGGTTCTCCACCCGTGCTCTGAACAGTTTGGGATGATACGTTGGTGAGGATAGTCCGAGGGCATTGCTAGGTTGGAACAGGCCCTGCCTTTTCTTTTCAACTCTTGTATTTAAGAGCAATCTTTTCCCCTCTCCCTCTCCCGCTCTCTGCCTCTTAATTAATTTCTCTCTCTTCTTCTTTCTTATTAGCCTGGGTGTTTTAATTAAAGCCTCATTCACTGTCAGCTGCCTTGTGTCCCAAAACGCTTTAGCCAAGCTAGGATCGTGGCCTGATATCTTGGGTTGAACAAAAGAAACATTTTGTCAGGCACTGCAGGGGATCAGACTGGGGATTCTGGAAGAGGAGTGGGTGAGTTTGTGCAGGATCGGGGCCCTGAGAATTCAGAGCCGGCTGGGGACTGACAGACAGACTAAGGGATGTGGAAGAGACAGGCTGACGTGCTGCAATGGCAGGACGACAGCAAATCAGGGGTGTAGGCAAGACAAACAAACGGGGCCAGTCCGAGGGACAGACAGACCAGGGTCTAGAAAGCAGCATGAAGGTCCCGCAGCCAGAGACAGGAAGACACAAAGAGCTTGCTATAGCTGCAGGCTGGCCTCTTATACTGCAGGCAGCCAACCAGGAAGCAGGGGGCGGGGAGCAAGGCTGAAGAGGGGTGTGTCCTTACCACTGCTGGGGAAGACCTTCAGTGCCAGCTCTGGGCTCTAACCAAAGTGAGCTGGTGGTGTTATGGAGTCAGCTACCACCTCCTGAGCCTCAAGATTGCTGGTTCAAAGCCCAGTCCTTACACCTGTTCCCCGCTAGCCGTCCCATCCATTTAAACAACTTCCCTGTCCCTTCCGAGACACAGTGCCACCCGGTATATTTCCAGAGGGTTTGCTTAGATGCAAAAAAAAGTCTCAGTTGTTCTGTTTCCATTTTTCATTCTTTCAGTTATTGCAGTAACATCCTTGCTACAATATTTGCAATATTGCACGTGCGCAATTACCGAAGATGATGCAGCTAAAATACTGAAATGATCAATAAACTAAAATACAACACCGCCCCCCCACTCCCCAAAAAAACAGCGGAGAAAGGGGAAAAAACCAAATCCAGAATACCCCTCCCCCCTCCCTCCCACACACACAAAAATCTGTTATGCAAGTACCTATTTTTTGGTCAAAAATAAGTTTCGGTAGTTGAACGGATACCTGAAAAAAAAGCCAATGTGTGATGTAATAATGGCTACGTAAGTGTGCAGTACTTGGACCGGGGAGGACCCCGGTTCAAGTCTCGCCACTGGGTGACTTTGGGCCAGTCACAATATTCTTTCAGCCTAACCTTCCTCATAGGGTTGTTGTGAGGATTAAAAAGTTGTGTTTATTAGTTATATGTAAAGCGTTCCGAGTGCCATGGCAGGGGGTGCTTCTAGATAAAGATAAATAAAATGGGAATTATACCCACAAAGATTAAATCAGCTATCTTTACTAGGAGTCTGCAGGTTATCTATGAGACCTGGATACTGGGATGTGATACAGACCATTGAACATTTACTGTTCTGGAAACTCCTGGAGGAATCCTGTCTTGCAGAATCTTGCTAGGGCCACAGACTGAACTATATCATATGCCCAGCACTGGAGAGGTCTATGAGTACGATGGCCAAAAATAAAAGAGAGAGGACACAAGTAGAGCTGACATGAGTTTGATTTGGCGGGTGACAGTCTGGGAGTGCTGCTTGTCTACCGTGCACCTACCTGTGAAACAGCCTCCCTACATGCTTTAACAGAGCTGGTGTCGGGGGTGGGGTTGTGGTCCCCGAAGTCAGTAGTCTTGGGGGACTTCAACATTCACGCCGACGCTGACCTTATGGGAGCGGAGCATGAGTTCATGGCCCCATGGACCTGTCCCAGAGAGTTATCCGCCCGACACATCAGGGGGGACATACCGTAGACCTTGTGTTTTGCACCGGCCTTGAGGCGGGTGTTCCATTAGTGAGGGAGTTATCAGCTGTGCCCTTGTCATGGACGGACCATTACCTCCTGCAGGCCTCGCTCCTGGTGCATGTCTGCCCCCAGAAAGGTGCAGAAACAATTAGGATGATTCGAACACAAAGGCTGATGGAACCAGATCGGTTCCGGAAGGCTCTGGGTGAGTTTCCCTCTGACCTTGACGACTGTTCCATCGATGACCTCGTCTTGCTATGGAATACCTTTCTGATGGAGGCCATTGATCGGACAGCTCCTAGCCGTCTGCTGCCTAGGTGACAGCTCCACAGGCTTCCTTGGTTCGCCGAGGAGCTGTGGGAGCTGAAGCGAGAAGGGCGGCAGTTGGAGTGACGGTGGCATTGTCCGCGTACTGAAATGGACAGATTGCGTCATAGAGCCAGTTTACGAATCTATGCCGTAGGTAATCGCGCAGCAAAAAAGGAGTTTTTTGCTACCCTCGTCGCAGCCGCAAAATCTCATCCAGCGGAGCTTTTCTGGGTGGTGCGGGGGTTCGTCAGTCCGGCCTCCCTCCGCCTTGGAGTGGAATCATCTACTGCTCGCTGTGACATGTTTGTGGATTATTTTGTGGATAAAATCGCTCGGATTCACTACGACTTCGATGCTGCAATTAATTCATATGGGGAACTTGAGGTTATGGAAGCCCCGTCTTGTCTGGTTTTGTGGGATCAATTTCAGTCGGTTGGTGTTCTTGGGGCTGTTCGGACCACATTTTGTGAATTAGATCCTTGCCCATCCTGCCTGATTAAATCTTGTCGGGAGACAATGGGGCCATTGCTGGCTGGGGTGGTCAACACCTCCTTTCAGGAGGGCAGAGTGCTGGACTGTCTCAAAGAGGCAGTGGTTCGGCCTCTGCTCAAGAAACCATCGTTTGACATTGACTCCCTTGCCAGCTATCGGCCTGTCTCTAACCTTCCCTTTTTAGGGAAGGTTATTGAACGGGTAGTGACTCAGCAACTGCAGGGACATCTTAACCACATCGGTTACCTGGACCCCTCTCAGTCGGGATTTCGTCCGGGGTACGGCACTGAGACTGCGCTTGTGGCTTTGGTGGATGATCTGCGCCGGGAAATGGACCGGGGTCGTTTGACCCTGTTAGTTCTATTAGATCTTTCGGCTGCATTTGATACAGTTGATCACGGGATGTTGGTGTCGCGACTTCGGGACTGTGCAGGGGTGGGCGGGACTGTTCTGGAATGGTTCCGCTCTTTCCTGACCGGTAGAACGCAGCGAGTGGTTCTTGGGGAGTCTTTTTCATCATACCGAGACCTCTCGTGTGGAGTCCTGCAGGGTTCGGTTTTGTCCCCTCTCCTCTTCAACGTGTACATGCAGCCACTCGGTGATGTGATCAGGAGGTTCGGCGTGCGGTGTCTTCAATATGCTGATGACACCCGGCTGTATCTCTCTTTTCCAGCAGATCCAGGCCCTGCAGTCTCGGTGTTTGACGGCTGTTGGGGACTGGATGAGAACTAACCGACAGGCTGAATCCCGACGAGACGGACCTGGGTTACAGCCTATCAGAAGCGTTTCCTTAGTCTAGCATTGAGTTGTGGTGGCACAGGTGGTCAGGCACTGGCTCACCAAGGACCTGGGTTCTAGACCCCTAGTGCATATCTGATGGGACGTGACTTGCCCAGGTCAGTGGTAGCGGTAAAGCCAGCTCCCTGAGTCCCGGTCTGATGGGCTATACAGCTGTAATTAGCACGGAGAGTGACTCCTCCCACCAGAGACAGATTATGTGCCTGTTTTCGGACAGTCTTCTTTTTGTTGTTGTTGAGAGTCATTAAATCTTTCCCTTTGACTGAGCTGGAAAAACGAGATTATTTTAAAAAAAAAAGTTTTATTCAATCGATTAGAAACTAATATTGACATCTCGAAAAGGATTTCACTGCACAAAGTGTTGGATACAGCATCAGAATACGCAGATGTTTTAGAAACCCAACTGGTTGATCGTTATTCTTGGCAGAAAACGAGGATGCCCCCTTCCCCTGCCAAAGCCGTCCGTATTCGTGTATTGACATTTGCATGAACGGTAATCTTTATTTATCTCCCCTCGATAAATCAGCGGCTTGTTCGGCAGAAATACTCTTGTGGTCTTGACAGGATTCTGTTCCGCGTCTGCAAGAGTCCCCGCAGTTTGGCTCTTTATATCCCCCCCCTCCAGGCTCTCAATGGCACAACTTTTCAGAAGTTTCTAATGCGTCTCTTGGCAACCTGCAATTTTTCTCCGAGATTATAAATTTCAGCTGTTGCCCTGATACAGCAGATGTTGGTCTTCGAGTTCCCCTCGATTGGTCCCCGGTGACAGAACGCCATCGATTTTTTGCCTCAGGCTGCGTGGACGGATTAACACGGTGATAAATGGCTAAGGATTGATTTGCACTTAATTGACAATTTGGTGAACCTGTTTTAAAATCCCAAGGTTTGGCTTGGGGAGTGAGCATTCATGGGTAATATATAGCTTGATCAATACGCCTCGGCCTAACAACCCATAGTTTTAGCTAAGAAGGCCGGGGAACTGTCAGATTTCAGTCCAAGGAGAGAGATTTGTGTGGAAGCGTGTTTGTGTGTGTATGGGGAATGAGGACAGGGCTTTGAGGAGAGCTCCATCTTGGCAACAGAGGGCAGCAGAGCCTTTGAAAAACAGCACTGATTGCTTGGGAGATTAAAAACAGGATTATGGCTCTTGGTTGGTGTGCGCCGTCCTCATTGGAGCAGAGAAGAACAGTAAGTGAAAAATACCTCAGTTTGGTAGCATGACAATTAAAACCTTTGATTTTTGAGCTCCTTGGACTAGAGTCATATTAGAAATGGCTTATTGCTGGATACTGGATATTGCTTATCAGGGGATCGCTGTGATTTCTCCATTGCCGGCAAGGTGAACGTGGGTCCCTAATTATGAGTTGTCAACTTCCAACACAGGGAGCAATTGGGACGGGGGGCTGGGGGGGGGGATTTCATGAGAAATCCCACCTTTCCACCAACTTGATTAACAACAGCTGAAGAACAGATCCTTTGTGAACTTGTTTAATCCTGTTTTGTTTTGTTTTTACTCCCAATCTCTTTTTTATCCGGTTGATTTGTGAACCTGACGGATTTGGGCATAATGGATGAACGGTCAGGAAGGGGGATTTGGACGTAGCTGTTTTGAATAGATCTCCTTTGAAAGCATCACTCATTTGGAAGCATCAGGATGTAGGAATCTTTTCCCTCCTAAGGGCCACACTGAAAACGAGTACAAGCTCAGAAGGCCACGTAGGGTTAAGAGGCACGTTCAGGAAGAGGAGGGTCCAAATCATGGATCTGTGCTATGGATGTGTCCTCTCTCCTTGGGTGCACACTGCACAACCTCATTTCTGCTCCCCTATCCTGGCACGTTGACCACTTTCAAACATGCTCGCACCCACCCACCCCAGCCACATATTCTGGCTGGGGTGGGTGGGTGCGCAGTCAGAATATGCACCGGGGGGAGGGTATGTCTGAAAGCGGCCTTTCAGTGCTTAAGTGAAGGAACTGGATTCGGGAGCCAGACCCAAGAACTGGAAAGGGGTCAAATTCTAACTAGCTAAAGGGCCACATTTGGCCCCCCACGGCGGTATGCAGAGCTATTTTGGAGCTGAAACAGATGGTGGATTTACTTTATAGCTGTTATTCACATTTTCAGGTATAGACCTTGAGCACCCAAATAATATCAGTGACTGAAACAAATAGAGATCTGGTTGGGAGAGGGGGTATTTTGTCTTGGATTTGTAGGGGTTTTCAGCTTAGTTATTTCATAGGGGTGGATTTGTTTTCATTTTCATTTACAAACAAACAAACAAACAAACAAAAAGCCCTTCATTTTTGTGGGTTCTTGTAAACGACCCGTTTATTTTCTCTCTCTTTTTTTGTTTATTTAATATTATTAATAATAAAACAAACAATAATAATAATGATAATAAAACGAATCACTGCGCATGCAAAAAATGGCCACTGGAGCCATTCTGCGCATGCACAGCCCCGTTTCTAAAATGGCGCTGACACCGCCTGCCCCATTTGGGAAAAAGGGACGAATGGCCCGGCCACCATTTTGGGGGCATGCACAGTGATTTTTAAATTTGTATTATCATTTTTAACAAACGAAGCGGAAAAATAAAAATGAACGAAATCAAATGAATGGCGTTTCCTTCTGCATTCACTTTCATTCGCTTAGTTATGAAAACAAATGGGCCTCCATTTGTTTTCGTAACTGTTTAAAACAATCCATCCTGCGCACCCCTGTTATTTCACGGCGGGGTCCTTGTGGTAGCACGATGTTCAGCAAGGGCCCAGACTCGAGAGGGCTACTGTCACCAAAACGATTCTGAGCTCTCTTTTTCTCTTTTCAACCGTGACTCTTTCTTGTTCTGCCCAGCTGCTCTAAATGGCACAGACACACAAAATTGCTACAGTGCTGTGGGGCCTTGAAGAAAAGCCAGTGCCCCCGATTTCCCCCTTCTTGGGTCCCCTAGCTCAGGACCGGGAACATCTCCCTCGCTTTGTTTGCAACCGAGGATGCTATTACTTTGCTAAACCCAGCAAGAGAGTTCACCTTTGCCACCTGTTCAGGGCCCTGTTCCAAACTCATTACTGCAGGCTTAAATGTAACAGCGTGTTTACCTTAAAAAGGTAACATAAACTCCCCTCCGAATTGGCAATCTGCGAGTCTGGGCTTAGTACACAAAGGAGTAAACTGATCCGAGAAGGCAGGAAAAGGAAAGGCTAAGGGGAAAATGTATTTAATGCGTAAAACGGCTCCTGCCTTCCGTTCAACCCCGGTTTGGTCGCTGCTTGTTGCAATGGTGCCAGAGCTTAGCACGCACCAAACCACTTCGGAATTTCAATGTTATTGAGGGACAGAGGCAACTTTCCGCACAGGTGACTAAGTGACCACCTAGCGTCCCATTATTTTATATTTTATTTATTTATTTAATTGATTGATTTTTTTTCTACCATACCCTGCCCATGAAGGCTCAGGGCGGCTCACAAAATAAACTGAAGCATCCCGTGGCTGCTCTTGCAGAAAAGATTACAATATTTTTCTATATATTACAAGTCATATCTAACAACGCTGTTTGTTTTATTTATATACTTTTAAGTGGCTCAGGACAGCTCACAATTATTATTTATTATTATTATTATTATTATTTTATTATTATACGTTTTTATATAGCACCAGCGATGTACCTGATGCTTTACAGAGAATAAAATCCTGACACGGTCCCTGCCTGAGAGCTTACAATCTAAAGACAGGGGGAGGGGAGACAGGGAAGGGGGAACAGAGGGAGAGACAAGGAGTGTAACATTCACGAGGATGCGAGGTCCCAGGTGCACGCGTTTGGCTTGGTTACATCGAGAATGATGGCTGGTTGGTCCGTGTGGTGAGGATATGAGTACACAGAGCTCAGGTAACCGATTGTACTGGATGGAGGGGATCCGCAGGAGTTAGGAGAGGGGAGAAAGGAGTCAGGGAGGGCAGAGCAGAAGAGGTGGCTCATTTTAAAATTAAAAATCCATTATGAATACAAGTATAAATATAAAACCATAATTACAAGCATAAAATTCACAGCGATTTATTTATTTATTTATATTTATATTAAAATGTATATGCCGCCCCCTCCTGCCTCAAGCATCTCGGTGCGGCTCACGGCATATTAAAAACGTTTTAAAACATTAAAATAAACAATAATGATTCGATTGAAAAACCAATATAAAACCCCATCCCCCGCCCCCACCCTAACCCACCCCTCGGGGAAGGCCGGCGGACCAGCCAGGTCTCGCATTGTCTGTGGAAAGAGGGGAGGCCGGCAGCCAAGCCGGATCTCCGACGGGAGGCCGGCAGCCAAGCCGGATCTCCGACGGGAGGCCGGCAGCCAAGCCGGATCTCCGACGGGAGGGAGTTCCACAGCCGCGGCGCAGCTACGGAGAACGCCCTCCTCACAGTGGACACGTGGGAAACCCGGCGGGACCTCGAGGAGGGTGACCCCAGTCGACCGCAGGGGCCGGTCCAGGTCCCGGAGGGTGAGGCGGTCCCGCAGATAGGCGTGATCTGCATAAAAACACAGCCCAGCCCTCCCCCCTAACCCAGCCCCCCTCCCCAACACCTGACGGAAGAGCCAGGTCTTCGTAGGAAGGCGAGGAGATTCCATTCCTGCTTTGTTGGAAATCCTTTTCCAGCTGGTTTGGGTCAGTTGTTTGGTTATTTTGTTGCTATTTGTACTGAAATGAATTAACTGGGTAACCAGATGACCGAATCAATGGATATGCCAATATCTGTTTTTATGGTGGATAAATAGGATTCAGGTGGTTATCCAAATAGGCAAAGAATGGGCCCGATCCGAGGGGCCTGCACGCTTTCTGTAAGCCGCCCCAAGGGAGGCTCTATTGAAACGGGCACACCCACGGGCAACACCGGCATTTTGGGGCACTGTGTTTCAGGTATCTGGATCCGCACCTGAATTACTATCAACGGGTAATTTCAGACATGATGCCACCACAGTCAACCACACTGGATCACAGTGGATCCAGTGCGGTGGCTGTGTTGGGTGGCACATCTGCTTGAGCCCCGCCAGACGTTCACCATGGTGAATTCCTGGCGGGACCGTGGTTAGCTGAAGCATGATCAGGAAAGGGACAACAATAATGTGTGTTACCTTGCCCCATTCCTGAGCGGTACGGGATCGGGCACCATGGCCACATGGCCGTCTCCCTGAGGGAGAGCGGATGTGGGTGCGCGGTGGTGGGGCCATGCGGCTGCACGTTGCGCCACACGGCCCCGCCCCCTCCAAGATTCCCCTGCGTGATGAAGCTGGCATGCCTAAAGGACGGACGGCTTCTCACTGACTGGGATCCGAGACGGCTCCCGGTCCAGGTTTCAGTGTCTTGGGCCTAGAGGCCCAGCACGTCTGAAATTACCCAAAGTGTCCCAAAAATTGAAATATTGATTTCCAGTCAAATTACCTAAAAAACTGGAGGGGGGGGGAATACTCCCCACATTTTCCAAAATCCACAACCAGGAGTTGAAAAATTGGGATGAAAACAAACAGTATTTTGATATTTTGTTTGTCATTCTTTCAGTAGGTCAGAGACTGTTTTGGGTACTGAAAAGTGCCCCAAATTTTCTGGTTAAACCGGGAACCATAAATTTGACTGGTATACACTGTGCTGTGGATCTCCCTCACCCCGGAGGTCCATCAGAGCCCAATCACCTTCGGGTGGGGATGGAAGACCTTTCTCTGTTGGCCAAGCATTCAGCAGGCGGATAGGGGGTGGGGGGCTTTTAGAGAGTTGGAGTGGGATATTTAAGGGGATTTCTATGTATTTTTAATGGGGTTTATATTGTAAGCTGTCCTGAGCCTTGCGGGAAAGGCAGGGTATACATTTGAAATAAATAAATAAATAACGTGTACAAATTTGCCAAACATTTATTTTACTTATTAAAATTTGGGGACTGCATCTAGGTCAGTGTCGAGTGTCTTGTGTGTCTTGGTGATATGGAAATTTTGGGATGTGACTCTTGGACATGGGAACTTCACCCACCTCTGGCCTAGGATAAGATTCCCGATCTGAAGTGCCCATAGTTTGATCCGGTACAGCAAATCTCATGTCCCTCTAGCAATGCTGAGCACACACAATGAAATCCTCTTCCCGGAATTGCCAAAGCCTTGGGAGTAATGGAATCTGTAAAACTAATCACCGGCACCGACAGCTGCGTGTTCCCTTCACAATGGGCTCTGACAGTGGCAGACAGGTCTTCCTCTGCGGGAATTGGACTTTGTAAACAGGATTGAAGCCATTGGGGAGCCTTTGATTGAGGGCAGGGTTTGAAATTGCGTCTGCCTGCTGCATGCCTAACTTCAGATCCTGGAACAGTTCGGCAACTTTCTAAGAGTGAACTTTCCATTGGAGCAAATCGTAGTTTTGAAGTAGGGTTGAAACAAGATTTTGCCAAAATGGGAAATATTATCGAAATCCCAGTTCCCAATACCATTCTGGTCGAACCAAGAACCTCTCAGTATTCAACAATACCTTGACCAATATTTCGTTTCTCAAGGATCCTGTTTACCACTTTACTGTATATCACTTTGCCATCCATTTCAAATCCCGAGAGGTAATACCGTTGCAATATTGCATTTCCTGCAATCCATTGTCCCTTGAACTTCCTTATTTCTCATTGGCTGGTATGCAGATTCCTTTTCTAATCTGCAATCCAGTTGCAGGTTGGTCAAAACACAAGGAACACAGAAGCAACAATTCTGATTGGAGGGACTAGAGTAGAGGTTAAGGGGTGGGATATTCGCACAGTGATTGGTGCAGAAATTCATCTAATTATAATTAGTTATGAAATGAATGGAGCCCCATTCTTTTTCATGACTAATGTTACAAAAACAGATGAATAAGCACATAAATGCTTTAATCCATTTTTGGTTTTTGGTTTTGTTTAATTTATTAAAAATAATTTTAAAAATTAAAAAATAACTGTTCATGTGCAAAATGGCCAATCGGGTCATTCTGTGCATGCATGACCCTTATCCAAGATGGCACCGGCAGCATTAAGGACAGCTGCTCTGGCTGCCATTTTCCAAAATGGTACTGACACGGCGCCATTTTGGAAAACGGCGTGCATGTGCAGAATGGTCCAGTGACCATTACCGATGCGCAGTAAGATTTCAATTTTAAAAAAATTAAAATAAATTCAAATCTCTGCGCATGATGGTAAGTTGAAAGTCGGCAACTCTGGACTGTATCTCGCGCTATTGCGAGAAGTGAGAAATCACATTGGTATTGGGAAATCATCAGGAAATCAGTCGGAAAACCAGGCCCAGGAAAAGTGGGAGAGCTACATAGGAGGGTTTTAATTATTGCATGCACACAAAGCATTTATTAAAGCATTGATTTGTTTTTAAAGAACATCCCGGTAGGGCAAAAATAACCCATAATTAACCAGGATGATGCAGATTTACCTCCCATGAGCAAAGCCATTTAGCTGCTTACAAATCCTAAAAATAAAAACCATAAAAAGTCAGTCTCCATATTTTGTCACAGGGGATAGACGACGTATTCATTTGGAAGAAACACTGTAAAACCACAAAGAATTCCTGCTGACTGTGGTATACTTTCAGTTAGCCAAGTTTCATTTTTCTAAAACCCCTAGTGATCTGAATCCACTCCCTTGTAGTCAGCTCTGGAATCCCAAACAGAGTTAAGGGTCCGGCCCAAAGTAACGTTTGCACAAACAAGATGTAGCGGGGGATTTGTCCGTTTAACATCCAAACGTGTGGCTAACGTTCCATCTGGGGACCAACGGCTCTGGCGCAAGGCCGGACACTCGAACACTGGACTATCGTCCCAGGATGCAATGCGGCTGATTGGTGGGAGTTGCTGAGAGAGTAGCCTTTAGCTACACGAGGAAGACGGATGTGTGAATGCACTGCGATTTGAGTGCTAGGAGTAAGAATGTGTTTTTATGGGATGGATCCTGTTGATTTCAAATGGCTTTAGGATGCCAGCCTTAAATCAAGAACTGGAGAGGGAAGGCTTCCTCAAAGCCTTTCAAGTCAGGAACACCTGCCAAAGACAACCAGTACAAGACGGGTTCCCATCAGCCTTTGCCCCAGCTGACAAGGGGTTAAACGCCGTTCATTCTGGCACAATGGATTTGACTTTATTTTCCCCGTGTTTCCTACTTTCCAGACTTACATTGGGAGGCTTTACGCCTTAATCCTCACTGTAGTAATAAAATATATTTTTCTTTAATCCTGTGTTTAAAATATGAGATTTACTTGTCAAAATCTGGATCTGCGAGGGGAATTACAATATCGGTTCAGCAAAAGCAATTCGCCCACTGTTCAGAACCAGCATTTGGAAGAGTTTTGTCAGGCGCTTAGTGCTAATACCTCTGGTATGCGGATGGCTGAGGTCAGGGGCGCTCCCCGTCTAACTGTGGGGCACAGTAATTCATGCAAGCACTTTGCAGCGGTCTTCTCAGGTTCCCCTGTTTGTTTTTCCCCCTATTCTTCCTTGCAAAGCTCACAATAACCTCCTCTGCTGTCGACAAGACCTGCCGGAGTGGGTAATTAGCAGCACAATAATTGGGCCCTCTTAGTTAATGCCTTAGGTGTCAAAATCCAGATCTGTGTTGCAACAGTTCTTTGCTGATTATTCCATAAGCTTATGTGACCTCCTTCACAAGTTCTGGGGCAGATGAGGAGGGAAGTAGCTCTAGGGCAGACGAGGAGGGAAGTAGCTCTAGAGCAGACGAGGAGGGCAGTAGCTCTGGGGCAGACGAGGAGGGCAGTAGCTCTGGGGCAGACGAGGAGGGCAGTAGCTCTGGGGCAGACGAGGAGGGCAGTAGCTCTGGGGCAGACGAGGAGGGCAGTAGCTCTGGGGCAGACGAGGAGGGCAGTAGCTCTGGGGCAGACGAGGAGGGCAGTAGCTCTGGGGCAGACGAGGAGGGCAGTAGCTCTGGGGCAGACGAGGAGGGCAGTAGCTCTGGGGCAGACGAGGAGGGCAGTAGCTCTGGGGCAGACGAGGAGGGCAGTAGCTCTGGGGCAGACGAGGAGGGCAGTAGCTCTGGGGCAGACGAGGAGGGCAGTAGCTCTGGGGCAGACGAGGAGGGCAGTAGCTCTGGGGCAGACGAGGAGGGCAGTAGCTCTGGGGCAGACGAGGAGGGCAGTAGCTCTGGGGCAGACGAGGAGGGCAGTAGCTCTGGGGCAGACGAGGAGGGCAGTAGCTCTGGGGCAGACGAGGAGGGCAGTAGCTCTGGGGCAGACGAGGAGGGCAGTAGCTCTGGGGCAGACGAGGAGGGCAGTAGCTCTGGGGCAGACGAGGAGGGCAGTAGCTCTGGGGCAGACGAGGAGGGCAGTAGCTCTGGGGCAGACGAGGAGGGCAGTAGCTCTGGGGCAGACGAGGAGGGCAGTAGCTCTGGGGCAGACGAGGAGGGCAGTAGCTCTGGGGCAGACGAGGAGGGCAGTAGCTCTGGGGCAGACGAGGAGGGCAGTAGCTCTGGGGCAGACGAGGAGGGCAGTAGCTCTGGGGCAGACGAGGAGGGCAGTAGCTCTAGGGTACTCACATGTGGGGTTGCCAAATCTTCATGACACCAAACGAGACCGTGAACAGAGTATCGGGCCACATATACATGAGGCGCTTAGAAGCGTCTCTGGAGCCCCGTATTCAAGAGGAAAGCCACGCGAGGAGTGTTTACACACTCCCTGCGCTACCGGAAGGGACGTGCCGCCCGTTCGCTTCAGCGGCGGCGACTGCAGACGCGGGGCTTTCAAGAGGCGCATTCTGTAGACCTCAGTTTTCAGGCCTACAGAACGTGCCTCTTGAAAGCCCCGCGTCTGCCGCCGCCGCCACTGGAGAGAACGAGCGGCACGTCCCTTCCGGTAGCGTGGAAACACTCCCCTGCGCGGCTTTCCTCTTGAATGCAGGGCTCCAGAGGTGCGTCTAAGCGCCTCATGCCAAAGTGGCCTCAGAGCTGGAAGGGACCGCGAGGGTTTATCTAGTCCAACCCCCTGCTGAGGTGCAAGGTGACGACAGCGACAACATCCCCAAGAGATGGCTCTCCAGCCACTTTATGAAAACCTCCAGTGATTGAAGAGCCTACGACCTCCCTAGACAACTTGCTCCAATGCTGAACAGCCCAGGAAATCTTTCCTGATATATTTATATTTATTTACTGTACAATTTTCTACTGAAAAATACTGATCTCTAACAGAAGTCTACCTTCCTGTAGTTTGAGCCCGTTATCAGGGCTGGCCTTTCCACAGGGTGACCCGGGGTGCCCGCCCCGGGCCCTGCTCTTTCTAAGGGCCCCGCAGTGGCCTCTATTTTCACCTGGACAAGTTGTGTGTAGGAGGGGGGGACCATTCCCTCTCAGTGGGGCTCCCAACATGACCACCTTCAGGGGACCACAAAGGTTGCCCCCAAAGGGGAGAGGCCATCAGGGGCCCCGCATTTTATTTTTGCCCTGGGCACCTCCAATTCGAAGGCCAGTCCTGACCATTATTTCTAGTCCCATCCTCTACAGCAACGCGGAACTGTTCTTTGACATCTTCTTGGTGGCAGGCCTTTAGATATTTGAAGATTAGGACCATGTCTCCCTTTAATCTTCCCTTTGCCCAGCTAAACATACCCAGTACCTTCCCACTGTCATAACAACACTTGTTTTCCAGACCCTTTATCATCTTTGTTGTTATTATTATTATTATTATTATTAACAAACATTTATATAGCGCCAGCAGTGTACCTGGCACTTTACAAAGTAACAAAATAGACACGGTCCCTGCCCCTAGGGCTTACAATCTGAGAGACAGGAGCTGGGGGAGAGACATAGGAAGGGGAACAGAGGGAGAGACAAGGGGTCTAACATTCATGAAGATGCGAGGTCTCAAGTGCACGTACTTGGCTTGGTTACGATGAGAATGACAGCAGGCAGGTCCATGTTGCAAGGATAAGGGTAAACCGATCGTAGGTATAGGAATAGTGGCTCAGCAGGATAAAGAGTCAGACAGAGCAGAGCGAAAGAGGTGAGTTTTAAGGAGAGATTTGAAGGTATGAAGGGAGGGGGCAAGGCGGATGTGGACAGGGAGGGAGTTCCAGGCATGGGGGGCAGCAAGTGAGAAGGGACGAAGGCGCTTAGGGGAGCAGGGAAGGCGTGGAAGGGTGAGAGAAGGGACAGAGGAGGAGCGAAGTGCACGGGCTGGAGTATGGAGGGCGATAAGTGCAGAGAGGTAGGGGGGAGCAAGGTTGTGAAGAGCTTTATAGGTGAAGACTAGGAGCTTGTGCAGGATTCGTTCAGGAAGGGGAAGCCAGTGAAGCGAAGAGAGGAGGGGCTGCACATGGTCGAAGCGACTGGCGAGGTAGATGACCCTGGCAGCAGAGTTTTGGACAGAGATGAGGGGAGAAAGGTGAGACCGGGGAAGGCCAGTGAGAAGGAGGTTACAGTAATCGAGGCGAGAGATGACCAGAGCATGAACAAGAGTTTTGG
The DNA here is from genome assembly GCA_003113815.1 of Sphenodon punctatus. Classification (NCBI taxonomy): domain Eukaryota; kingdom Metazoa; phylum Chordata; class Lepidosauria; order Sphenodontia; family Sphenodontidae; genus Sphenodon; species Sphenodon punctatus. Next base: position 5,050,426 of record QEPC01012679.1, on the reverse strand, counting down.
CAGACGAGACAGAGAGAAAAGGGCAAATCTTAGCAATGTTATGGAGGGAGAAGCGACAGGCTTTAGCAACAGAGTCAATGTTACCCTCCTCTGAACCTGCTCCGATTTGTCAATGTCCTCCTTAAAATGAGGCACCCAAAACTGGACACAACACTCCAGGTGAGAGCAAATCAGAACAGAGTGGGGTTACAGCCTAAAATTACATTAGCCTTTTGGAACAGTTCGACGACCTATGGACCGGCAGGCCACTCCCCATAGCCACTGAGGTCACCATGTGAGAACCATTGGGAGCAGGGACCCTCAGGCCCATGCTCCAAATCCGGTGCCCAGCTTTTATTTTTAACATGGCCCCTGACTCCGGCCCGAGGATCGAGTCCCTACTCTCAAGCACTGAGTGAGCGAGCGCCAAGGAAGGGTGTGAAGAAGACAGCATGGAGTCGGCGTCAGGAGATGGGTCCATGACACTGATCTATGATCTAGAACCACCAGATGTTCACCCTGGTTTGGGTTGGGGCAGTTGTGCATGGCGTCATCCCCAGAAAGGCAGGGCACTTTGTGCAGGGTAAGTCAGCCTGAACCTAGTAGGCACTGTGCAGCCCCAGGGAAACTTCCCATCTGATGGGGGGGTGGGGTCATGGGGCAGGCAGTAATTCTTTATCGTTGTCACAGTCACAGCCTAGAGTGGTCACGGAGCGCCTGCAGCTCTATGGTGGAGGAGGAGGAGGAGGTGGTGTGCGGGAGGACCATGGCCAGAGGAACCGTTGGCCCATCTTCTGGGGTCTTTCGCTGTGGGGGTGGGGCGCGGATGGAGCAGCTCTGGGGTTCAATGGGCTCTCAGCCGGTGTCTTAAAACACGCTATGATGCATACAGAGCTTCAATGCAGAGAAGGTCACCACATGCAAAAGAAATGGGTTCTAAGCAGAGCACCGGCAGGGTTTTGTTGACGTAGATCTGCACACCCAACCAAGATGGCTTGTTGCCTTTTTTAGATTCTTTAATGCATCGGCATAATGGTCCCTGAGACAGGAATTCCATCCAGCGAGGACTTTGCATTTGGGTTTTAACTCCGGTTGTTTGTTACCCCTTTATCAAGCGGGAGTTTGGGGGATTCCCCTCGAACACCGGCAATTTGGCAACTGTGCTATTGGGACAACAGAATCTTTCCTCAGCATTTAACCTTCCGAATTTGATTCATTTCACTGCTGCTCTCGATGTAAAGAAAAGTGCACTTGGACGTCGCTGCCAAGTTTGCTCCAAGGTGGAACACGTCTTTGATTTTAAGGAAATTGGGCTCTGCCTTTGTTTATTTATTTTTCTCCCCCAGCAACTGGAAAAGACCCAAACTCTTTTCCTGGAGCCATTGTTCACCCATAAGTAGCTTATTTTTTAGGCTGAAAGCCTCCATCGATGAATCAGTCGTGGTGGAGACAAGCAATTTTGACTGCAAAATAGTCAATAAACAGGTCACAGATGACACTGGAAGGTTCCAGGTGGAGAGAGGCCAGACTGACCAGCCCTTCCACCACCTGGGAAAGCTCTACTAGATGCAACTTTGTGGACGATAGGATGGTAGCAAAGAAACTCCTCTTTGCTACCTGCATTGTCACAGCATAGGCAAGCAGAGGAAGGGAGAATGGGAACAAATAAAATGCAGTAGGGTGAAAGAGGAATTTGCCTGGTTCTAATTGGAACAAGGCATTTAATTTGTTCCAATTCTGATCAGCTGCCATTTTACTTATAAGCAGTAGCTGGTTTGCATATGCACAAATTGGCCCAGCGGCTGTCCTGCATGTGGGCAATTTTTAATTTAATTTTGTTTTTTGGGGGAATATTACAGAAAAACAAAACAGCAATTTCAACACAGTCCTAGAATACAGAAATGCAAACTCCCACAACAAAAAGAGCACAGGTAGAAGAGTCTCATGCAAAACCATCCTGAGAGTCCCATAAAAACTCTGATTTTCCCTTCCAATAAACCCAAGGTTGTCAACATAATTCCCAGAATCCCTTTTGGCAGTAGCACTGGACCCACATTCCCACACACCAGCGCTAACTGGCTCGCTTGAGCAATTGGCTCCTTTCTCTCCTCTGATAAACTGCAGGGAAGTACATCAAATGTCTTTAAAAACACAATCAGCCTTGAGTGTGTACGTCGCCATTCAACTGGGTTCAGTTACCCAGCTGTCACCAAATCACAGAGTGTTTCTAAAATGAAAGGGTAGATCCACCCTGGTTCGTTGGACCCAGTTGTGAATTCGTTGTCATTCCTGCCCAGCCCTGTGTAGTGGTTTTATTTTTGTCCAAACTAGAAGGGAGAGAGAGTCAACCTTTTCATCGAGAGTGGCTTAATTTATGGTGAGCAAAGACTAACAAATCATAGGCTTTAAGATTTATAGCCCCGAGGATCGGAATTGACCGCACCAGCAAGGCAACCTTTCCAGCGCTCTGCCCATTTCTTTAATAAAGTTGAAAATGTAAAATATGTATGCATGCATGCAAGAGCGTCCCCCAATCTGAATTTTATGTAAAGCGTGCAATAAGTTTGACGGTAAGAAGTAACATATGACTCCTTCTAATTTCATTACAGAGAAAGACACAGTTGGGGCCTTTTAGGCTACTGGTTTTCAACGTTTATGATTTAAATGATAAAAGTGGTGTTTCAAAATGGGAAGAGATGGGAGGGGGAGGGAGGAATTTTTATGAATAGGAGAGAAGCCCTTTTTTTGCCAAAGCTGGTGAGACAATCAAAAGGAAAGTGGTGGGAAGCACGGGGTGGGTGAGATAATGGATATCGCATCCCTAGGTACAGGGAGATTCAGCAAGCCCAACTGGACAGATGGTACTACCAGCTAGGAATCAATCAACATTGCTGTCTCAGCTCCAAGGGAGTTATAGAGAATCTACCCAGGATATCGTAAGTGTCCAAGGACACTTGGAATGGAAACATCCATTGTTGCTTTCTCCATCAGAGTGAAGTTTTAAAAGGGGATGGGTTTTGGTACCAACTCCAGTATCAAGAGTTGGTTAAATGAGGGACACAGACCTGGTGGTCCTCCAGCCAACTGGTTAGACCCTTCTGGGCTGCAGCCACATGATGCACTTACCGCGCCTTGGGCAGCCTGGCAGCCACCAGATGTCCTCACCCCCTGCCACACTGCAGGGTGGGGAGCTGGTGCACCCTTGGAAAAAGGCCAGGGATGCAGTGCGTAACTCATGCCGGCCCTGAGGTGTGGTGGCAGTGCTGCTTGCCCACCATGGGGCATGCAGGGATAAAGCCCTCTGCAGCTCGTGCGGGGGCACCCCTGGAGTACGGCGGTCAGTTTGGGGGCACCCCATTTTAAGAAAGACCTAAAGAAAGGTGGCGAGAGTGCAGAGAAAAATCAGCAAAAATGATAAAGGGTTTTTCACACAAATCCTATGTGGAGAGGTTGAAGGATTTGGGTACGTTAAGCTTGGAGACAAGATGAATCAAGGGGGATATGATACCAATCCATTTTGTTCTCTCTTGCTATGGAGGGCGGGGGACACGAGGCTCCAGGTAAAAGCCTCTTGTCCCCCGCCCTCCCTAGCCAGGTATGGGCTGCAGCAAGGGAGGTTTAGACTGGACATCGGGCAAAAATGCCTGACTAAGGGAAGTCACACACTGGGGGTGATTTCAAGACGTGAAATCACCCCGCACTGGGATTTGTTTGAGGAATCAGTCCGGCCGTCCTTTAGTCGTGCTGGCCTGATTCCCACTGGGGATCGGGGAGGGGGCGGGGCTGTATGGCGCGACGTGCGGCCGCACAGCCCTGCCCCCTCCCCGGCCGCCCGCTCTCCGGGAGACGGGTGGGCGCAGCGGCCAATCCAGCTGCTACGCCCAATCCCGCATCATGGTCTGGGCCACGATCCGGCTGGCAGTACTTTCCGCCGATTCCGGATTGTGGCCACCGTGACCACGCTTGGGGCCCGATCCCACCACGCTGTCAGACCTCCGGGCGGTGCGAGGTCCGAAAGCGTGGTCAAAGAGATTCCCGCCGGGGGTTCCCTGGGGTGAACATCTGGCGGGAATCTCTTTGGGTGCTGTCAGACGTTACGCGACCACAGCCACCACCAGGGGGTTCACCGGGGTTGGCTGTGGTATCGTAACATCTGAAATTGCCCTGGGACAGGCTACCTAGAGAAGCTGTTGGCGGTTTTTATGAAGAGACAGGGTGAGCGTATGTCTGGGATGATTTAGGCCCAGCAAATCCTGCACCAAGGAAAACACGCCCAGCAGCAGCAGGCAGCACCAAGCTGGTCTGAGGATGAAACCTTTGGCTGCTAGAAGTGAGGAACAATGGGTGGGTTTTTCCATTTATGCCCTCATTTTGTACACTCTCCTATGATCCAATCCAGTTTATTACAGCTATTCGCCATCAAACCAACAAAGCAAATTTTAAAATATTTTTAAAATTAAACAAAATTACAAAGAAATTTTAAAAGTACAAAATCAAAGACCTTTCTTCAATCGTAATACAGACATGAAAAACGAAAGCTTTGAGAACTAGTCGCTCTGAAGAAGTCATCAAAAATGTAATTTTATGCAACTGAGTAGGCAAGAATTTCTTTTCAAACAAAGGCATTAACCAGCCCTCTGGGATCTCCAAAATAAGGGCAAGAAAACAGAATACGCTCCAATGATTCTAATTCCTCCAGAAAACAGGAGGAAAGCCTGTTTTGATAGTCTACTTTTCCAGCTCTACTCTTAGTTACAGTGGATTCAAAAAGATGGAACCGAATTCAAGTCAGTATTCTGCATAACTGGAAGTTGGACATTTTAATAAGATATGTATCCAGCAGAAATGTAGTCTTTATTTGAGCATACCAGGGAGCTATCCAAGTAGACACTACTGCAGAAAGTTCCTCTTGGACAGAAATATCGAAGGGTAATTTCAGATGTGACTGGCCCGGCGGTCCGCCACGATGAATCACACACCAGTATCCATTTTGGATCCCAGTCAGGAATCAGGCTGGCCGTCCTTTAGACGTGCCGACCTGATTCTGGAGGGGGATCGGGGAGGGGGCGGCGCGGCGCGACATGCGGCCACACAGCCCCGCCCTCCGGAGCTTCCCAAGTCACCCACCCTCCAGGAGACGGGCGGGCGCAGCGGCCAATGCGACCGATCCCGTCCTGCGGTTGGGGCCAGATTCTCGGATGGGGCTGGCGGCCAGACGTTCAGCGTGGCCATTGCCAGCCCCGTCCAGGATCATGGCCAATCTAACCACAATTCTGGACCTCTGGAGGTCCAGAATCATGGTTATTTTGATTCACACCAGGTATTCACCGTGGTGAACAGCTGGTGGGAATCGTTTAGACGTTACGGGACAAACGGCCACCACAGGGGATTCACTGTGGTCTCGTAACATCTGAAATTACACTAAGTGTATGTACACTATCTGGATACTGGGTAGATGAACCATTAGCCTGACCCAACGTGGTCATTTTTACGTTCAAGACTTAAAGTTCAAGACTCCTGGAGACTGATGGGAAATACAATACTAATAATACTACTATACTATACCAAGGAGGTTACGAGAAGTGTGGCACTGTTCTTACACTGGGTTTATGTTAGTAAATTGAATTGACTATAGCCCCTTTGGGGTTGTTGGGTTTTAATGTTTTAATCTTTGTAGGTGTGCTTTATTTTATTGTTGTGTGCCGCTCCGGGTCACCAGAGGCAAGAGGGGGCGGGATAGCAAGTGTAAATAAATATATATATATATATATAAAAACACCCTATGTTTCCCCACAGCAGCAACAATGGGGGAAATGCAGTGAACATGGGTCCTTGATGGCAACTCGCTGTCTAGTCTGCAAAACTCTAGGAGTTTTTCCCCCATGAACCCGGGGTTTAATTTTGTGACGTATCCTGTATCTGGGATGCCCCCATTGTAAAATCTTGCTCCCAGATACTGCAGATAGACCCTTAGGAAGACATGCATTTTGGTTGTATGCAAGCCACTTCCGTAATAGGAGAGTCAAGTAAGCTTAAACCCAGCTGGATCCTACTGTTGTAACAAGAGAATTACAGTCACTCCAGACTATCCCAATGCATAATTGGATTTTGCTTTCTCAAGTTAAAGGATGGTTATTTTTCATAGGAATTGTCGATAGGCTCCCAGTTATGAGATATATGAACAGCATTCAACCAAGGGTTAGAGAATTATGAGCTCTCAGGTGGATGAATTATTTGAGTCCTATAAAGAATAAAAAATAAAGATAAGGAGGTCCCAAACGAATGCAACCAATTGCATTTTCACTAGTGCCGGGTTTACATTGCTTCACGTCCACCCTAAAAGATTACCGGTATCAAGCCACATGCATAAAGTTTTTCATAATTTGCATTGGCTGTATCATTCTGCTGTGGGTGTGCAATTTGATTGGGTTTTATAGTTACTAAAACAAATGAAATTCCATTCATTTTAGTAAGTTACGTGCCCCGAAAATGAATAAATAAGCAAGATGACATTCATTTGCTTTTCATTAGTTTTTGTTTAATAAAATAGAACGGTTCATGCACGAAATGGCCATTGGGGGCTGGGCTGCACATTGCATGACCTCTTCCAAAATGGTGCTGGAAGTATTGCCGCTATTTTGGAAAATGGCAGCGGGTCCGTGCATGTTAAAAATGGCCACTGCGCATGCACAAAACTGGCTTCCCTTTTCCAAAATGGCGGCGATACTGCCACCGCCATTTTGAAAAAGGGAGCGCATGCACATAATGGTATGTTGGCCATTTATCGTATGTGCAATCATTTTTTATTTTTTTTAAAAGAAAATAGTTTCAAAATGAAAAAGTTAACAAAAACGAACAGGTTTTTACCCCCCCCCCCCCCCAAAATGGATTTTTAAAGCAGAAAACACAAAATGAATGAGGTAAGTTCTGTACAAGAATCTCTCTCTCTTTCTTGGGGGGCAGGGGTGTTAATTCTTTCTGTAGACTACAAGTCAATGAAATATCTATGAGCCAGGACATGGGGGTCAGAGGAAAACAGCTTCCCCCACCCTACATTGACAACCAGAGTATGATAGATCTTCCCAGTCTTGGACTTCAAAAAATTTCAGGACAATCCTCCATTGGCAAAGTCAGTAGGTGTTTTGCCATGGCCTTCAATGGGTTGGACGATGGCATTCGCAGTCCAGCTCCAACTGAAGTCAACGGGAGCGTAGCCATTGACTTCAATGCAATCTTGATTGCACCCTCTATCTCTCATATAAATAAGGTAACTGGATCATTGGTCTGACCCAAATGGCAGTGCTTATATTCACATGGTTTTTTGGTTCTTTTGTTTTTACTGGACAGCAGATGTGCAAAATCAATGAGGCTTGTTGAAAGAATGTCGGACAGCACCTTTCTTGGTTACTTACAAGGATATGATGAATTTGATCATTCTTACTAAACTCCATGTTGTCTACTTAGAACTGAAACAAGTAGTGGATTTGTGTTTGCAGATATTATTCCCATTTTCAGCTAGCTATCCGATACCCTAATAATGTCCACAACCAAAATGTGGTATTTCACATATCCACTTATTTGGGTATTCTGGTTTCCTTTGGTTACTTCGTTTTGGCTGTTGTGCCCGACTAAAGTAAACAGAAGAAACAAATGGGTATCGGATGAAGTGCAAAAGAATAGCAGTTACCTACTATCGACTTTGGCTGTTGTGTCGGACAGGATGCGCCTACCCAGGTCCACCCATCCCCCATGGACTCGGGTGCCCATCTGAAGGCGGCGTGGGTGGAGGCATGCTCACACACTGCCCACCCATGCCCTCGCATGGAGCAACCTGGGTTTTTCCCCATTGCTCCATACAGGGGCATGAATGGGCGACGCACGGTACAGGTCCACATCAACCGCACACCAGCGGAAGTGCACGGTGGTGCACATGGACCCCCCCCGCCCCCAGGCAGGTCCATCTACAAATGGTCTGTTGGATTCAGTTCACAAATTCATCATAATTTGCACAAATATTCCTTTCATCTCTGTTACTATTTATATAGCACTTTTCAGTGCCCAAAGTGCTTTGCAATCTTTATCTAATTCACCTTCACAGTCACTCTGCGAGGTAGGTCATTATTATCCCCATTTTACAGCTGAGGAACGGAGGCTGAGAGATAGCCATTGGGAATACAAGTCTATGGATAAAACGCAGAGGTTATTAGTTATTATTTAGATATGTTGCTGCCTAGAATGCCACACGCAGGCCAGGATGCAGTTTTGTTAGATGCTGCAGACAGACATTTAAGCAAAGAGGCCAAGTGACTTTGTCCCAAGGAACTTACAATATTAGGATACCACTCTTAGATGCAGCCAAGGTGCTCCGAGATAGCCTGCAATGTCCTTGCCTTTCCTCTACCCCGCTGCACTCTAGTTAATATCTTTTTCATACGGAGTTTTAAATTATAAGTCTAAATGAGACCAATAAATTTCCCTTAATAAAATTCCACGGGCATCATTTTCTAGCAGAAAAGGCTCCAAAGAAATATTTTCCATGCCACCACCTATGTTCCCATCCCTTTGCAATATAACATTTATTCTAATATTAAAATGGCAGCTGCTCTATAAATTGTGAATCATTAGCGCTCTTCATTGATTTTTCCCTTGGAGTCGGCAACCCTGGGCAGCATCTGTGTGTGAATATCAGTCTATTGGATTGAGATTCATATCCTATTTGAGGGTCAAAGACCGGGACCTCTTGAGCTTGAACTTCTATCAGCCTAAAGCTGATAAATACTTAGAGATATATTTGATCCTGGCTGCTAGCACAGATTAAGTGGCCATAAATACAATCAAAACCAGGAGGCTGTTGGAATAAGTGGCTGTGAGGAAAGCAAGGGTGAACTTGATGCCTTCAAAAAGAAAAAAGAAAAAGAACCACATGCATGGGTAATCGGCACGCCTATCTTCAGCTTGGTTTCTTGGCTTTTGGAAGGGTGAAGTGGCCCAGTTGACCACAAACTGAGGTCATCACTGGGTGAGTTTGAAGGTGAGAAATTTATTCAAAGAAAACTTAAGTACTGGATCAATAATAAAGAGTTCAGTCTGTTTTAGAAACTCAACCTATAGATGACCAATACAGTAGAAAATAAAGGACAGCCATTCCCGTCCCATGGGGAAAAATTGGGCCAGTCTATACCCGGTTTGTTTATTTGGAAAGTTCTGCTTGGATAATAATAAGACACTGGAGGTGGGTCAAAAGTTTATAAAGAAACAATATTTTGAGAACCTCTTTGTCAAAGAGTGCAAAATTTTGCATAGTGGAAAACCCCCATAAAGGCTGAAATTTTAGTCTTGGTAATGTTGCAATGAGCTTCCCTAATACTTGATGGGATGCAAATACCAGTGTCTAACTCAGCTTGTTTTGACAGTGCCTCAAGGACAGTGTCAAAATCTAAATCTTGAGTTGGATGCAATCCACAAATTACCTTCTCTGGAGTAATCCCATTGAAGCTCTTTTTGCCTTTGAAATTTGAATTTGAAACGGTATTCACAAAATCAATTCCAGTCTGTTCAACTAGAACTTGAGTTTGCAGACAAGTCAAGTTAATATCCGACCTGGAAAAAAAGGGTAGACCCATTAAACATCTATTGCCAGAACCGCAAATGGTGATTCAGATAATAACCGATATCCATTTGTGCTCCATTGGGTATCCATTTCAGCTTTTTGGGGGGAGGGGAAGGGAAGGGTTTTTTCGTGTGTTTTCAGATCGGTTATTTCAATCTTCCGGTCATCTCCATATTTCAGCTAAATCATTCCAGCAATATTAGCACCGTTGCATGTGCATGACTGCAGGAAAAGAATGTAACCAAAATACAAACATGACCAACAAACAGAAATAGCCAAAACTGTAAAACCAGAAAAAAGAAAGAAAAAATCACCAAAGCAGGATACATGAAAAAAACAAACAGACATGCAAGTTTCTGTTGCGGTCACAAATATTATTACCTAAAACAGTTATTTATTTATTTTTAAACTTGTTATCCCGTCCATCCTGCCACAGGCAGCTCACAGTTAAAACAAAGTAAAACAACATCATCAAAACTAAAACAACACATAAAAGGGAGGATAACAATATCCTCCATCACCCACCACCCTAACCCACTCCCTCCCCACCCACCCTACCCATCCTCCCCACCAAAGGCCAGGCGGAACAGCCAAGTTTTACAACTGCGTCAGAAAGAAGGGAGATCCGGGGTCAAACGGGCCTCCAACTGCAGGGAGTTCCACAGCTGTAGAGCAGCCACCGAGAAAGCCCTTCCATCATAGTCCCCCAAAAAGCTCAGGATACCTCAATGAGAGCACCCCCCGATGACCGCAGGGGCCGATCCAGGACCCGAGGGGGTGAGGTGATCCTGCAGGTAGGTCGGGCAAAGGCCGTGAAGGGTTTTATAGGCAAACACAAACACCTTGAATCGGACCCGGAAGACTATAGGCAGCCAGTGCAACGAATGAAGAACCGGTGTAATATGTTCCCGGCGGCCCAGTCCCACCAGGAGACGGGCCGCCGCATCCTGCACCGGCTGCGGTCTCTGAACCGTCACCATGGGTAGCCCCACGTAGAGCGCGTTACAGTCGTCTAACCGAGAGGTGATGAAAGCATGGGTGACAATGGCCAGGTCAGAGTTCAAAACATACAGATGAAGCCAGCGCACCAGATGTAATTGGCGAAAGGCACTCCTTGCCGCAGCCTCCACCTGAGCATCCAGGTGGAGCTGTGAATCAAGGAGCACGCCCAGACTCCACACCTGGGGAACCAGCAGAGGACAGACCCCATCAATGATGGGGGCCGTCACCCCTGCCGCCTTACCCACCAACATCACCTCCGTCTTGTCAGGATTCAGCTTCAGTCGATTTGCCCTCATCCAATCCCCCGCAGCCGCCAGACACCCGGTAAGCACCGAGACTGCCGGGCCCGGGTCTGATGAGAGAGAAAAAATGTGAATGATACTTGCAGATAATAAAACCCCTCAGCTCTGGTCAATTTTAAAATTAAAGTTGATCCAGCGTAGCCTTCTGGAGAAGATGTTGAGCTAGGGAGACTGGGGCTCAACTCTAGGATTGGCCTTACCGCAGGGTGACCCAGGATGACCGCCCAGGGAAAGGTACGAGGACCTCACTCACTCCCAGCTGGGCCCCAAACACGACCATGTTGAGGGCCCTGCAGAGGGTTCCCTGAAGTGGGTGGGGCCACCAGGGGCCCCACATTTTATCTTTGCCCCGTGGCTCACAAATTCTAAGGCCGGCCCTGTTCAAATCCTGTCTTAGCCATGATGGGTGACTTTGGTCAAGTCATTTGGTATTAACAAACGTGACGGTGCTTAGACCCACTTGGACCTGCTCTGGCTCAAAGGCCACCATCACAATTATTGGGGCAGTACAGATATTTTCCCCAGAGTTCTCCTGGGTGTGTTGGCGGCTAGTCCGGGCTGTGATGATCCCAGAGACTTCTGAATCATCGCCACCGGACACGGCCCATCCGACTGGGCCGAAGCAGGTTATCCATTTGGTAGCTCACTGTTCCTGGCCTGGTCCAGAGCGGGCACCATGACCGGCCTCCACGGTGGCATTCATTGGCCGCCATGGGTAGGGCGGGTCTCTGGATGCAGCGCTGCAGGAGGCCAGGAGGCCACATATTCATGTGGTTTCCACCACCCCCCAGCCCGGCCATGGGAATGTTTGTTCCGTGACCAGACCTAATCCTGACCACGTTGTTAGCAGCTTCCAAGTCTGGAGTGGTTTGGGATGGCGGTTCTCCACCATCACTTGTGTTTTCACCCACTGTCTCTCAGTCTCAGTTTCCCCCTCTGTAAAATGGGAGTAATACCTACCTTCACAGGTTTGTTGTGAGGAGAGTGAAGAGATAAGGATTGTCAGGCACTTTGAACACAGAACAGGCTCCATAAACAATAAAATGCTCTTCAAATTAATGGCTTCATATGCTAAGAACCGTTTTTGCATTTCCCCCCACTTCCCTGAACAAAACTTTAAATACAGGATTCCACGGATGTATTAAAGAGGATAAACTCATTCCATTTGCATTTATTAATGGTGATGTACTGCATTCAGAGAAGACTGAGGGGAGGTGGGGGGGGGGGGAAGATCCATAATCATAAGCCTTATTAAAAAACAATATTCTGAGAAGAGGGTTTGGTGGGTTTTTTTTGTTAGATAATGTGAAGTCTTCAGAAATAAAAGACATTAAAAAACACAGAGAAATTTCAGGGTAAGGCACTCAGAGAAATTACCTACTGATTTTTAAACCCTGTTTACAACAGGCCTCTTTGCGGTATTACGTCCGATCTTAAACACTTTATTTAAATGGTTCCTTTAAAACTCCAATTGATCTGGAAGAGAATGATTAAAAAAAAAAGGCAGCCGTCCCATTGAAGCCAACAGATCTATTTGCACAAGTAAAAGCTACACTTTGAGTAAGGACGCTTATGAAAGAGGATCCTCTGTTGGTTTGGCTAGTATACGGAATGACATGGGTGTGGAAGGATCATCTTGTGGTTAGACCTTAGACTCGGAGACATGAATTCAGATCCCTCCTCTAGGACCGATTTCCTGTCCGATCTTAGCCAAATTGCTTGCCCTCTCGGCCTTAGTACCCCATCCTTCAAATCGGAGTAGTAGCACTTCAATTTCAGGGCTGCATTTTCCATAGACGTGGACTGCTGCTTAGAGCTGGAACAAGTCCCCACAAAAATGGGTCGACTCGAATTTCCTGTATCCAAACTGACCTGCAGCATTTGGATACTAATATCAGTACCCAATTTGAGCACCCGATGTCCTCCCAGAATATGGACTTCCAGTCCCGGAATGACGTCACCAAAAGAAGTTTGATAAAATGGTACCAGAAATGACAGATTTCTTCGGGAACTCAGGTGCCCGATGTCATACTAAAAACTCGAGTATTACCCAAATTAAAGTACTCGAAAGCTGTGTTCTATCGAGGAGGCAGGAAAAGATTCCATACTTGCATAGAAAATGTCCTTGTGGATAATAACCATTATCTGTTTGCATTCCGTTGGCGTTATTTCAAATTTATATTTTTCCCTTTCCATTTTTTGGACATGTCAGGACAAAAACGCTGCAATTTCAGAAATACCGTTTGCAGTTGACCTTGTTCTGCTTTGCGAGAAAAATTGATTAATCCATTGATTTTCTATAAAGATGAATGGGCCCCAAAAGACAATGGGGCCAAACCCGAGCCCTGCAGATCCCACACGCACTCGCACAGAAAACATGCCCACCTCTGTTGTAGGCACATGGTTACCGCGTGGAAACCATGAGCATGCACACAGGGGTGCCACGCAAAGGTCCGCGGGGCATGGGATAAAAGGATTACTGACAACTCCATCCCCAACACAGATGCATTATACAAGATTGTCCTTACCGTGGCATCTTTTTTTCTGAGCCAAGTAAGAGAAGTTCAAAATAAACTTGTTTATATATTTGTGGTTTTCTTTTAATATTTTATGTGGAGGTAGTTTTATTTTACTGAATTTCTACTGGATTGATTTATGTATGCTGTATCGAATCCTTGCTGAAAGCTATAAAGAAACAAGTAGGAGGAGAATAGTAGCCCCTATTTTGCAGGGTTGTGAGGCTAACACAATTGAAGGTTCAGATGTTATGGCAAAAGAGGTTATGAGGATAAGTAACACAGGCAGGCATGGAGGTAAAATTCTTTCCTCTGCCACAGAATTCCTGTGTGAAACTGGGCACATTACCTATGTTCTAGTTTCAAGGGTAACAACTGTTTTCACAAGCTTCATCAAACCATGTTAGTTACGCTGTGAAAATGAACATGCACAATCCATCCATTTTTGAGTATTGTCTTGGGCGTTCGACAGGCTGGATGCCACTGCACACACACCAAAATTGACAATTTCCAGTATTGGGCTTTTAAAAAAAAATATTTTCTGGTTACCAATTAGTAAATCATGACGGGAAAAAAAGAAAAGAAATCAAGATTGAACACCCCACCCCCTGGGACAACAGGTACTCACATCGACTCAAAATCAGATACTTAGATTGGTGCCCAATATTTTTGTGTCGATTTGAGTAATGGGAATTCGATGAGTATTATAACTGTTTTTGTAGGTACTCATTTCAGCTCAACTGGGTAATGGTTAAAAATGTAACCACTTTGTTGTGAGAACAGGCTGGTTAAATTTTGTTCAAGGGGATCTTTTTTGGCCCTTTGTCTGCAAAAAGCAGATTGTGAGAACATGTCTATATGGTTTTAATGGCCTCATGAACATGCAGGTTATGCCAGAATACCACAGTATTCATACTACAGAACTGTGGGGTAAAATGCCATTCGCTTTGCACAGGTGCCTTATTCCTGAGTAGCTGCATCCTTGGAGTAAAGAAGGTTAGGCACCTCCACTACAAACAGGGCTAAATACCACATGATAATGCATCCTAGAGTACTGAGAAAACTAGTTTAAGTACTCTCAGAACCTAAGTCAATTGTCTTTGAGAACTTTTGGAGAACAGATGAGGTGCCAGAAGACGGATTTTGGTTAAATATCAGAAAAAAAACCTTCCTAATAATAAGAACTGTTCAACAACGGAACAAGTTGCCTAGGGAGGCTGTAACAGGGGTAGGTAGCCAAGAGGACAACTGCAGTCACCTGGCTGACTGTGAGAGTGACATCATCAGGGACACACCCCAGTCCTCAGAAGAGCCTCTTCACCCCCAACACCAACTCTTTGGGGTGTGACCATACCCTTTTCTGAGCATTGTAGTGTCACGGCATTCAGAAAAGGACAGGTCAAAACTCCACTGTACCGTCACCACTTTGGCCTCCCCTGTATTTTACATACATTGCAAATATTACAGGAATGAGGGCCATTAAGTAAGTACCAACATCGAACAATTAGCCCTATGGTGCCCTCACGTACAGTTACGCCTGGTTGCTGCTGCACCATGAACTAGGCCTGAAATGGATCTGCCATTCTGTTTTTGTTAATTCAATTCACAATCTTGGAACGTCTCACAGAATTGTTAACACTCCTTGCGAAGTTATGAATTCCAGGTGCCGCCATTTTGTGCCTGATTCAGCACATAGACAAGATGGCGGCGTCCATACGGCACACGGGCAAGACAACGGTGTCCTGTACTGGGCAAGTTGTGGCCTCGCAGTACGGCACCACAGCCAATCGAGAACTCTGGCGAAACATAGACCAAAACCCCCGAGTATCAATCAATCATCAATCAACCTACCAGACACACAATTACTCTTACAAGTATTTTTACTTACTTGTGTGAGCCAAGAAACTCAAAGGCAGGATTAGAACTTAACGTACTCCCCCTTCCAGGTATCCCATGACAAACCGCAACCCATTCTCCGATCCCGTTGGAGATCGCATTATGTGCGCGCCTTCCCCTCTGTCCTTGCTCTGTCCTTGGAAGGAAGACTTCATTACCATAAAAAGTATGTTTTTATTCCACTACATAAGTACTATGTATTATAGTCTCATATATTTCCTGACATAACCAAGGGGTCTTTAATGTTGTACATCTAGGTCACAGACAAGTAATATATTCAATCTATTAAGTTATTAGGGAGATAAATAATTGGGTGCGGGCTGAACCCTGAACTTTTACCTTTTCCCCTGATAGATGGGTACTTTCCTTCCCTTCCCACTAATCTCACTGCTTCTTGAATAGTAATTCCATTAGGGTTATGACAGCTGCTGTACATAGGCAACGACCTTCCGATACAATTTCTTTATGGAGATGGGCAATAGGAATATTAAAAAAATTTAAGCCAACGAGGATACAATTTTAACTTTGCATTATTTATTGCGGGAGCAAATCCTTTCTAATATTTGAGGATAAAGAATGAATAAACCCAAAGACCTCATAAAACAATCCGCAAAGTCTGATGTATTTCAGGATTTAATGCAATATTTTTTTTCCCAGTGGTTTCTGGCTAACGTGGAAAGGGTGGTTTGGGTTTTTTTTTTCTTAAAGCAGAAGGAATTAAGGAATTTTAGTTTTTGGTTTTTGCACTTAGCCAAAATGTTAAAGAAATGAGTGCAGCCACATGAGCTGAGGAGTTTTGGGTTTTTTTCCCTTAAAGCAGAAGAAATTTAGGGATTTTCTTAAAGGTGATGGCTTTTACAGGGTATTGTTTGGGTTCCCCCCCCTCCAGCCGTTGATTGATTTGGATCAATTTCATGGTTCTGTGTTCAACTAATTTGTGATTAAGCTTCATTAGGGGAAGACTGTGCTTAATGATGCTGTGAAATAGAGACCACCAGGCACTGCCCAGAAATGGAAATGACACTCAGAGCTCCATGGTGTGGATAGAACACTTGACCCAAAGCTCATTGAAGCCAACGGAAATTCTACTATGGCTGGAATCCAGACTCTGAAGCCAACAGCGGAAACCATGGATTCCGCGCCACCACAATCGGAGCCATTATCACGGAATTTTGCACCTAGCCAAATTGTTGAAGAAATTGGGTGCAGCCAGACGAGCTGCAGAGGACCTGGTCCCCGTGCAGCCCCATGGCAGGCAAGCACAGCCGCCACACTGCAGGGTCGGCATAGGGAGCAGGGCAGATGGTCACGATCCCGCCCCACAGGGACGCCGGGCGGGCAGGCCAAGGAGCCAGCCCCCACAAGCGGGCGCCCAGTCCTGCCCCACTTCCTTCCCCTGGACCATCCACTAGCCTGCCCCCCACTCCCTGAAGTGACCACACGGGACTGGAGCTAGTGACTGCGGCACAGCTCCCTGCATGGTGGGGCAGGCAGCGACTGGGCACACGGGCTACCACACCTTGAGCGGCCTTACCCCGTTTTGAGTAAGGCTGCTACATGCAGCGTCCTCAGACTTTTCCCAACGTGCAGCATGCAGTAGTCAGCTGCCTGCCCCACGGCAGGTGGAAGGGGGGTGGGGGACATCTGGCAGCCGCCGGTCACACGGTGCTCTGCAGTCTGCATCATGCGGTAAGGCTGCCCAGAGTGGGGTACGGTTCATGGCGCAGTCGGTGACGCGTGTGGCGGTGCTCACAGCAGGCTAGCATGCCTGTTCCGGTGTGACATACCCGCCCCAGACTGGGGACTGCCATAGCTGCCAGTCATTGGCGGCCATGGCTGTCCATCATGGTGGGGGGCGGGGCACTGGGAGCAGGGCACAGGTTGAGCCACCACCCACGTTTGTTGTGCTCCCTGCGCCCACCCGACTATGCGAGTGGTGGGGCAGCTCCCTGGTCATGGGCATGTCAGTTTTGTGCCCTGAACCGGGAGGGGCAACCGCTGTTCCTCACCCCGCCCCAGGGAGCTACCACAATGGCAGGGGGTGTCTGTTTTTACTCATACAGTCCGTAGCCAGGCAACAGTTCTCTGACTTTCTCAGTTCCACATCCCAGTTCCAGCAGACTTTCCACTCGGACAGATTTGCCAAAGTCTCCTCAGTCCTTTCAGCTGTGAGTTGAGTCAGCCACACCCAAGCCCAGCTGGTCCCACTCAGCTAGGCGCTGTCCCTCCTGACACGAACACCTGCACTCTTTTAGCACCTGCTCGCCTCACCTGCCAGTGCTAACTGCTCTTAAAGGGCCAGGTGCCCAAACAGCCTGCTCCCTGCTACAATCAAGTAATTTGTCAGGCACTAATTGTGTATCAATTAGTGCCTGAAGTTGGCAGGTTGAATTGAGTACCAAAGATTCAAGAGCTTTATCCATGTTTTGGGGTACTCATTTCAAGAGGTTCTGTTGAAACACCCTCTACCCAAAACTGTTAACTGTTTGGCTTATGAGTTTTCCATATCCTGACTGGAGCGCTTCATAGCTTAGAAACTCTGATCACGAGTAGAACTTTCCCTTCTAATTTTTCTGGGGTAGGAGCCGTCTTTGCCAACCTGCTAATATATATTTTTTTTCTTTGGGCTGATGTCATATTGTATTAGAGCAGTTATCCTGGTATTTAGAATATTAAATATGCCAAGGATCATACCATATATTTAATGGGCTTTGACAACCAATATACGTTAAAGCTGTTTTGCTTGTCAGTTTTCTTTCAAATTTAGACTTCTGATGTCGCGCGAACCTTTTCCACACTGTTTAAATCGGTGGTCTAAGTAATTAACTAACTTTGGGACAAGCATTTTCTAATGGGAAGAACAGAATGGAAAGAGGAAAAAAGGCAATAAAACTTCTCTAGCATGGTTATTAATTTTCTTATGGGGAATACCAATGTATTCAAATATTCTCCTTATTTTAGCTAATAGGATACTTAGTTTAATGAAAAAGGAGTTTGCATAATAGGAACTACCTAATCAAATTCCAAACCCACCCTCCAGATTCACGAAATATCTGCTTGCCTATTGTCTGCCGAAGCCTGCGGATTTCTAAAGGGAGAGAAGTGAAGCCAAGTGAGGTTTTTAAAAATTGCTTTCCATGCTGAACTGGTGTCCCTCCCGAGTCACTTCATTCATCCCTTCAGAGGAGAAAGGGGGAGCGAATTGAAAGAGACTGGCTATATCAGAAGAGCCATAGTAAATCCAAAGAGTAAGCAGTAGGGTGTACAATCTGGTTTAGTTTTTTTAATTACTAAAACAAATGAAGCCCTGTTCGTCTGAGTAATTACAAGACAAAAACGATAGGCCGGGGGTAACGACAATGGACCAAAAAAAATGAAGAAAAAAAAGCATCTGTTAATTGTGAAAATAAAAACAAGAACACTGTACATGTGCAAAATGGCCACCTGAGCATGTGCACCCTTTCCCAAAATGGCACCAGAATAATCGGCACCATTTTGGGGGGGAAAGGGCCGCGCATGCACAGAATGGTCAGCCGTCATTTTCACATGCGCAGTGATTTCCTTTAAAAAAATATATCTTATTTTTAATTTTTTTAAAAAAACAACAAAACAAAAACAAATGGCTTTTAAAAGAAATAAAATAAACTTCCCCCCCTCTGGAAAATGAAGAGGTTTCTTTGTAAACAAAAACAGAACAAAATCATGTGGCCTGCTGCTGCCCGCCGTAACACTGAGGGCCTCAATAAGGCTTTTGGAGTGGGGAGACCCACATTCTGAACATCCTGTGAAATTCTTACTGCTTCCACTGTGTTACAATAATGAAGTATTTCTGTAGCCTCAGCCGCGTGCCTGGCACCGAACAATCATGAAAGACAGATCCCTGCCCCAGGGGGCTTATAATCTAGGAGCGATAAGAGAGGGCAGACAGGGACTCAAAAAGTTGGGAAGCAGGAGGCACACATGCTAAGGGAGAATGCAAGGAGAGTGGAACGTGGAGCAGTCTGTGGCGGGGGGGAGTTAGGAAAAGTCTGATGGCTTCGAAGAAAGATCTGGAGGGTGGGAGGGAGCAGAATATATAGGTTCAGGGAGGGAGTTCCAGGGATAGGGAGCACCATGAAGAAGGGTTCAAGGAGCAGGGAATTTGGGGGCAGGTGAAGGTTTAATGCTGGGCTGCTTACTCACTGTAAAATACCGCATTTGCCCTATGCCTTCCTCACGGTCCTCCTGTTCCTGGCAACAGAGCCGGGGTATTGTAGTAGATAAAGTGTTGGACTTGGCCCTATCAGACCACAGAGAGTTCAAACCTCAGCTTACTGAGCGGCTTTGGGCAAGCCACTCTCCCCCCCGCAGGTTGTCTTTATTACAGCCAACACTTGTCACCCTCCTGGACACCCAATGCAGGGGCAAGAGAGAGTTCTTCTCAGAGATCTATCTGAGAAGATAGTTCCTACATGGAGTCACCACTGAGAACACCTCTTTGCACACCCTGGCTCTATGGACACAGCACCATGATGGAACTTGCAAGAGGGCACCCCCAGATCACCTTAGAGGCCACAGAGGGACGAGGTGGTCCTTAAGACACAGAGGTCAAAGTCGTTTAGGGCTTTATAGGTCAAACCCAGCACCTTGAATTGTGCCTGGAACATTGTTGGAAGCCAGCGCAGACTCTGAAACATCGGACCTAGCCAAACTTAGTTTGGTTGTCATTGCGGTTGCTGATAGGCTATGCTAAAATCAATCAATAAATATCAAATCACTGGTCAGCTCCTCTTAAATCACGAGCCTGGCTTAAAAAAAATAAATCACAAGATTGGTTCATTTTATTTATAAAAGATGGTTTATTTATATATAAAAGATTGTGGTTGTTTTATGGGACTTAGTACTGGAGCCTTTAAGATCCATTTCCACAGGAAATGCTTACCCAGGGGTGGGGGAGGGGGTAGTTAGCTGTTAAAGAATCATAGAAATGGAGAGTTGGAAGAGGCGTCGGCGAATCTAGTCACTCGTGGGTTTCTCACTCAAGTTCTCTCTTCACCGGTTTCTTCACAGATTCCATGTCTTGCTGACCCCAGCATCAGCCCCCTGGACATCTCCCCGTCTTCTGGAGCAGTGCTCCTTCCTTGTCCCTGGCTCAGCGCAGACTGACTTCATGTCAGAGTTGTTATAATTATAGTTGAGAAAGGGGCGTTGCCAATGAAAGCAGAATTCTCCCTTTTAAGGGGCAGAGGACTTTGCTCACCTGACTCCCCAAGGGAATGGGAGTGTGTGTCCTTGCAGGTACTTATCCCCCACTCGGGGCCTAGTCCTTCATGGATTCTCCCATGCCCCAATCACGGATATCATCTGAAATACTTTGTCCCCATCCTCTAAACCAGCAGTTCCCAAACGTTTGGGACTAACGGACAACTGTCAGCCCTCAAAGTCTTTGTCCGAACCCTGGGTACCCATTGGAGTTGGCTCGGGCCTAGTGCAGGCGCACTGATGAACAGGACCTGCAGGTTCGGCGGCCTGGTTCTGTAGGAAACTCTGGCTAGACAACATATGTTACAGTTATCCACCAGCGCGCGCACGCACGCACGCGCCATGGCTGCTTCCACAGGCTGTCTACACGGGTAGGCCCATGGACCACAGTTTGAGATGCACTTCTGAACACCAGCCACTGGACAACTCGTTCTTCAAGCTTTTCTCCACAACTGCAAGAGCGTAGCAGTCCCACGTTATCGGCGAGTCTGGATGGACAGGAGGGTGTCCTCGGCTGCCACACCATCGCTCTGGAATTCCTTCTTGGTGGAGGCTCGCCTCAGCCTGAATTTTCTTGCCTTCTGATGAAATTGTAAAACCTGGCTCTTCTGCGAGGCATTTGGTGGGGAAGAGTGGGACAGATTAGATGGGTTGGGGGGGGGGGGGGCAGCACAGCCCTTCCAACTGTGCTCACAAAATTAGTAATTACCCCTGCCTGTAATGCATGCCGGGGGGGGGGGGGGGGGGGGGGGGAAAGAGGGACTTTTCTTTGTTTTTTATGCACTAGCCAGAGTTTTATAATAAATTTGTTGTGTTATTTATTTTATTCTATTCTTGTATTTTTATTGTGATTATTGTTTTATAACTTGTAAGCCACCCTGAGTTGCTTTGCAAGAGGGGCAGGATATAAATGGAATAAAATAAATAAGTAGTAGGGTGGGTCTTGGGTCACAGTTTGCAAGGATCAAGGTCCTAATGAGCCACACCACTCTAGCCACGTCCACCACTAGGTGAAAGTTTGTCGTGTTGTGCCTCAGTTTCCTCAAAGGGAATTTGCGCTTAGTGGTCCAGGCCTGACATGATCTGGTCTGGATATAGGGTGCTCTTTTCCAATATGTGGACACTCAGTTTACACTATGCCGAGCAGCCTGGCTTATTAGCAAAGTATTGTAAAGACAATTCATTTATAAATGAAGCTATGAGACTTAAGTATATTATAAATATAAAGCAATAGTTTACTTAAGTTCAAATAAAGACATAGTACAAAAGAAACAGTGTCAGTTAAAATACATGATTTAAGAGGACATTTCTGTTCAAAGAACAGCTCTGTTACAAGTTCAAAGATCTTAACATCTAAGAGATTAGATGTTAAATTATTTTAAAATTGATGTTGGTTTTAATGTATTTTATTGTATTGTTAGCCACCCCGAGATGCCGTGGGCATGAGGGGGCAGCATAGAAATATTAAGAATTAAATAAAATAAATAAAAATATAACATATACTCTAAGTATTATTGCTATGGTTGACTCAATGCATCATATTACCCAGTCCTTTGTCCCATACGGCCATATGGATGTGAGAAAAGCTCCAAGGAAGGAACTGTTTCTGAAAAATCAATTTCTCCTCTCCCTTCTTATGGTATGAAAATTGCTTGGAAGTCAGCTAAAAATGACGTCAGGTCAAAACTGCTGACAGGGAGGGTTTTCTCAGAGTACATAGTAAGAAGCCTGTTGATGCATACTAAAACAGGTTGCTATTATCTAAGATAGGATTAACAATGAGTAAACTCCAAACAAACAAGGCCTCTTCCTGCCCTGCTTGGGAGTCACATATCTTGAGACGGGTCAACAGAAAATGTTGATTTCTTTAAGAGACAGACTGGCTAATTACATCTCCTATTCCAGTATACAGGCTGATTACATCTCCTATTCCAGTATCTGGTCAAGAGTTCAGCAAAAAGGTCACTATAGGACAGCTCTTTAGGAAGTCATCATACAGAGAGGTCAATTCTGAATTCCAATATATTTGAAACACAGATGGTCAAAAAATATATGCTTATATACAGGATACATGACAAGTTTATCTATAGGGTAACAGTCCAAACAGCAGCAAAATCCCAGCAATGAATTTTAAAAAAACCCACACCACCACTAAGTTGAGAAAGGAAGCCAGTCTCTAGGCATCCAGCCCGTTCTTCCACCAGGCTCTTCCCAGGCAGTACCTTGGCCAGTTCCCAACTGCTGATGTCCTTCTCCATTCCCAGCCAGACACCGACTGACCTCACTGCAGAGCCTCCTACACTTATATCCCTAGGAGCACATTCCCACATACAGCAAATCAGCGCTTGTTTCTTTCCCCCGCGCATAATTTAATGCTGTGGGAAAGTCTCCATGCGCCTAATTTGCTGTACCTGCGTTTGTTAATTAAATGCATGAGAGGGCAGCAAAAACCTACCTTTACAGAAGCGCGTGTCCAAAGACTCGCATGGCTCCTGCTGTCAGAACGCTGCTGCTGCTGCATTCCCCTTGTGCATGGTGGCCGGAAGTCCTCTTCACTTCCGGTTTCCCCCGCAGCCGCTTATGGAGCCGCCGCCGCCGCCGCCTCCTTCCCCACATGGAGCCGCCGCCTCCTTCCCCACATGATTCAGGTTAGTCAGACTGTCACTAGCGCATTCTGTAAAGTAGCTTGAATGCGCTAGTGACATGCTGGTGTGAATGAACGTAGGCGCATTTTTAAATTGCCTGCATTCACAAACACCAGCGTGTTTCTGTATGTGGGAATGCGCTCTAGGAGGGGGTGTGGCCTGTGGAGGCAGCCAGCTCCCTTAAAGGGACAGTCACTTCCAGTTAATCAGGATTCCGCACCATCACCAGGACTTACCCACGCCCTAATCCTTCAGTCACTTAGAGCCAGCCATCACAAAGGGATAGAAAGGGACTATTTCTTTTCCACCAAAATCCAAGCTTCACATGATTTTGGCAGCTGGGAGGTTTTAAAGGAACCACCTCCAAATCGCGACCTTTGTGATAGAATCACAAAAATTGGCAACCATACACCATGTAATATCTGCCTCAACTGGCTTTGATCTTCCTCCAGTCATGCACAAACTAAACACAGCTTTAATTCTGCGTTAGGTCATTTTTACACGGATGGGGGTGGGGTGCTGTGGCGCTGTGGGTGTGCGCCAGTTTACACGGACACACGCCCACCTACCTCCACCCATGGAGCATCCTCCGTTCTGTCGGAGGGCTCCATGGATGGAGGTGGGAGCACGCACGCACAAACACCTGCCACCCGTGATGCTTACATGGGCGTGCACCTGCCACACACCCATCCCCCCACTCACCGGTGGTCGTATACATCGACCTCCCCTCCCCCCTGCTGCACACCCGCCTGAACACTGAGCGGCGGAGGGACCGTCCATGTAAAAACGGCCTTAGAGAGAACATGATTGCACCTTTCAAATATGCAACAGTCTGCTATAATCAAAATGGTGTCCAGTTCTCTCTGGTCGCTGGAGACAGGACTATTATAATTCTTTATTAGTTATTTACATGGGACCCGCAATGTACCGGACACTGAAAATCATTAAAGACAGGTCCCTGCGGGGGGTATGAAATCTTTGGCCAGATCTTTGGAGCCAGTGCGGTGTAGCAGAGAAGATCCTGACCGGACGTGCGTCTCCCTGTGTCCCCCTTACCCTGGTCCATCTTTGATTGTAAGCCCACTGGACAGGGACCTGTCTCCAAAATCTGTGACCATTTGGGTATGCCTAGCAGTGCTACAGGAATGATTATCATTGGTAGTAATAGACAAGGGGAACACAGGGAGAGACAAGGAAGATTCATTCATGAAGTTGCAGGTGCACATGTGTAGCTTAGTGACAGGGGAGAGGGGACCCTTGATAGGAGTGAACTCACACGTAACTCTGCTAATATAACTCCAATGGCTGCAGGACCCCAGAAGCTGTATAATCAGCCCTGGATGACCATGGGATCGCTGCGGCATGCGAGTGAGGCACGTTGATTACCAGCCTCCCTTTAAACTTGGGATCGGATGTTTAGATCTGACCATTTCGATCCGATCGATTAGTCCGATCTGAGTTTAAAGTGGGGCTGGTACTCAGCGTCTTGCTCACGTGCAACAGCAATCTGAGGAATCATCCAGGGCGGATGATACAGCCTGCGCGGCCGGCCATCAGAGTTTAGCAGAATTAGGTGCAAGTTCACTCGGAGTGTAAGCTGCGTGGGGGTGAGAAGCGGGGGAAACCCTGATGGAAGAGGTAGATTTGGGGAGGAATTGGAAGGGAGAGAGCAAAGCTTGTGAGTTCAGGAAGGAAGTTAGAGGAAATGGGCTTAAATGAAAGGAAAAAAGATTTAGATTAAACATTAGAAAATTCTTCCTAACTCCCAGGATAGATCATCAGGAGAATCATTTGCCAATGAAGATTAAAGGGCTCCAGAGATGGGGCCTCCACAAACACAGGTTGATGTAGGTACAGTGGATCCTGTTCAATTTTATTTATTATTATATTTATTTATTTATTTCAATATTTACCCCATCCTTCCAATAAGACTCAGGGCCGTTTACAACTTAAAGACAGCCTAAACAAAAATCCCCTAACCCTCCCCCAACCATTTCCCTAACCCCACCCCAATTTTTTCCTTAACCCCCATCCAATTCCACCCAGCCCTATCCCCGCCAGCCAAACACCCAGCCAAACAAAAAGGTCTTGCATCTCTTCCAGAAGACAAGGCGGCACGGGCTTAGACGGCTCTCCAAGGGAGAAAGGAGTTCCATAACTGTGGAGCAGACGCCGAGAATGCCTTTCTGCGTGCCCTTGTTGCAAAAACTTCACAGGTGGATGGTATCCGCAAGAGGACACTCCCAGGTGACCTCAGAGGCCATGATGGATCATAACGGAAGAGCGGGGTCATTCACATCCTTGGGGTCCAGACTGTTTAGGACTTGATAGGTCAAAACCAGCACCTTGAGTTGTGTCTGGAAAGCTATTGGCAGCCAATGCAGACTCTAGAGCACCGGTGTCACGTGCTCCCAGCGATCCACCCCGACAGAAGACCGGCCGCCACATTCTGCACCAACTGCAGCTTCTGAAGAGTCAAAGGCAGCCACACAAATGGCTGGGGGCTGGATTCGATATCCCTTAGTGTTCCTTCCCGCTCAAGGAGTCTGTGAAACAGAGTCGTGGCAGCCTCATCCGCTTGTAACCAGGGCTTGCCCTAAACTTTGTGGGGCCCAGGGTGAAGAGAAGGTGGGGGCCTGGTGGTCCCTTCCCCATGGCCCTGCCCCCTCAAGAGCACCCTCTGTGGGGCGCTAGGGGTGGTCATGTTTGGAGGGAGTGGAGGCCCCCCACACCCAGTCCTGGTAAAAACAGGGGCCACTATAGGGCCCCCAGAAATACAGGAAATAGCAGGGCCCAGACTAACTCCGGGTTGCCCATTGGTAAGATAAGCCCTGCTTGCAACGCCTGACAGGGGCAACGACTGTTCCTTTAAGAGAACCAAGACAGTCCTTCGTCGACTCCACCGCTGGTCACTCTGGCAGGTCGGACAGGGCCAGGGCATTTAAGAGGCAAGTCGATCACTCCTCGCCTCCCCTTTGCACGTCTCCTTCAAGACCCCACTGCCTCATAAGCGCCCCCATTGCCAGCAGAGTGGCGCGTTCCATAAATCACATCTGCACGCTGCTTTATTCAAAGGCCCTGACAGTTTAGGATTGACGACATCCAGGCCAGCCTAATGTCAAGCACTCCTAATGAAAACTATCCCATTTGGCGCTGCCGCTCCCAGCTGCCAACAGACATAATCTACTGGCATATGGAGCAGGACATGCTAATCCCAACAAGGTCATTAACGAGAGGGTGAAAATTACATGCGAACCACCAGCTGTGACATTCCCGACTGCCTTACACCCAACAGAGCAGGGGCAGCAGAGGTGAAGGCTGCGAGCCCGGCGCACTAGGCCAAACATTCGGTTAAAAAAAAAAAAAAAAGACTCAGCAGCTCTCTTTTTTGAACCGATGCTTAAGCTTTGGGCCGATGTTAATAGCACAATGCTTCTCCCTGTGCAAAAAAGCCCATTAAAACACAGGCCTAATGCAGCCAACAAAGGAGGAGGCAGAGGCAGGGGGGCACCAGAGCAAACCGGAGCTTTGGGAAAAGGCATTTGCAGCCAGTGATGGGCTCGGCACCAGTTCTTGGTTCACTGGGGAAAGACACAACCCGTGATAAAACAAGACATTTGGAGGTTCCAATGGATCTGGCCCTTTTGGGGGTCCCCTTAAAGCCTCAGACAGTGTTCCCATCTGTAGATACACGGCCCTGTCTAGCTCATCCTCACAAAGACCCTGTGAGATAGATCATTATTATATCCATTTTAAGGATGGAGAACTGAGGCCACCCTAGGCCACTCAGTGAATTCATGGCTAAGACCAGATTTGAACCCTGGACTCAGAGAGAAGGCCAACACCTTAGCCGCTAGGTTACCCCAGCTCCTAACCTCTGACTTTTTAAAATTTTACGACATCCTTGTAAAGACATCTTTTTTCTTCAACTCTTTCTCTCATGAGTTAGTTAAATCACTTAAGCATTTATGTATTCTTATCAGCAATCCATCAAAAAGCTTTTAAAAAAATAATACATATACAAGGTGGGATTTAGTTCTGGAAATATAGAAAGAGCAATCCCCCTTCCACCCTATAATTGTCGACATTACTTTGGGTAATGTTTTGAAAACATCTCATTTTTTATTTTATTTTTAAATGGAATAGGAAAAAAGCTCTTTAAATGGGCTATGAAATAAATGGGATCCAGCATTGACCTCTTCCCCATACCACCATGACATTGAATAATTTTAAAGTTATTTACATTTTCATTCTTCCTTGGAAAAATGTTGACAAGGCTTTCACCGTCCGTAATGGATCCTCCTCAGATGCTATGGGAAATGGAACTGCCTAAAGGTGCTCTTCCTCCATTCCTCTTCGCAAAAAGGGGTTTTAATTAATGGCAACGCGGTGACTTCATATCAAGGAGTTTCATTAGCGCAACCCAGTGATCGGTGTTGGGTGACAACTCCCCCAAACAGGAGCTAATGTAGGTTATTGTTTATTATTAATTTTTTTAAAAATGTATTCCATCTTGACTGTCCATCCCTGTATCTTTGCTTAGACCAGCCATCTTCATCAGCCTGTGTGTTGTCAAAGGAAACGGCAAGATATGGAGGTTTAACACACAAAAAGTGGCCCGGAGGAAAAAGTTGGCTGCTTTCTTATAATCGTCTTGTTCGGTGCAAGGCATGCTGAGGGTTGTGATTTTTACACAAGGCCTATAAGGAAGGAGTGTGTTAATGTGTTTAGCTTGAAGCCCTACATCCTGAAGTTAGCTCATTTTTAGGGCTGAAATGAAATTTCACCAAACCAGGAAATCTTGCCAAGATCCTAGCTACCATCTTGGGAAATCATGATACCATCTTGGTTGAATCGAGAACTTCTCAGTAATGTCTCGACTGATATTTTGTTTCTCGATTTACTGACTTTCCACTGACAGGGATCCCATTTATTGCTTTGCTCTTTCCTGTAAGGAAGTTAAGCATGATGAGGCACCTGTGACTTCTCAACATCGTGAAATAATGTATCTTGGTCTCTCCCTTTGTCTCCCCTCCAGTCAACATCCAGTAATCCAACATCTGTCCAATAATCAACATACCTTCTATCCATCCGTTCTAGAGATCGCCAAACATCTACCCTCCCTGCCCTTACAACTCCCAAGAATAGACAGTCCCCTACTTCACTTTGGTAGCATTTGGATCAGGAGCAGCCAGGAAAGAGATCACGATATATTGGTAGTTCGCTAGCTAGTCTACAGTAAATCAGTGTAGGAAGTAGAACCAGCCTCTCGAAGATCTCCTTTGGAGAAGAGAGTAGGACCGGCCCCACAGAGAGAGAAAGAGCCAGGCTAGGAGAGCTCCCCCAGTGTGACAGAGGAAGACTCTCTCTAAATGGGAGGCCTCCTCTCCACACTGAAGTAACTGCTTCAGTTCAGTAGCATTCACTTCAGATGAACAGTGTAAACCAAAGTAGTCCTTGGTCAATCTCCCCCGCTAGCCAAGAAAATCACCACTAGGGGTGGGGACTTTGGATTGAAAAATCAGGTTTGGTTTTGAACCAATCGAATTTTGGATTTTATTGTTCAGAATCGGTTCCTAGCCAAGCAATATGGGCCTAAATTCATGTCTGCCCCCAGCTCCGTCTCCCCCAGACTTCTGCCCAGCCTAGGCAAAGGTCCAGGGGGATGCAGAACTAGGGACAGAGGGACTACGCAGGAATGGCAGCCATTTTCCAAAATGGCAGCGCATGCACCGAACAGCCATGCTGGCCATTTTTGTGTATGCAGTGGGATTTTCTGTGGTACTTTCTTCCCAGCACAGCACTGAGAAGGCCTCGCCGAGTTGTCGGGCACTGCGCATCACCAGTTCAGACTCCAGACCCTGGTAAGTAAATCAACCCCCACCCCTCATTCCACCCCTGTGCAGACCCTCTTCCCCCAGCTCTGCCTCCTGCAGCCCCCTGATGAGTCAGCCACAGGGCACACAGGCCCCAAGAAGGCCACCTCAAGACTGGATCCTTATACACAGCGTAGCATTGGTTTCTGTGGCACCTGTGGGAGCGGGGGTTATAACGCTGCATCTCCAAACCTGCGCTAGTTCAGCCCCCCCCCCCCCTCTTTTCAATTGCACCCAGCTCACTTCCGGTAACAGGGAGGAACACCCTGCCCCCAAGTCCTTCTCCAGGAATTTAGAAATAGGCTATTAACAAGCCTGGTGTCAAAATGGCCTGAAAAAAGAAAGCAAGTGAATTTGGGGGCAGGCGAGGGGTGTCGAAATTCATAGCAGCCACTTATGCTTCACTTCCTCCTCCTCCTGTCCTTTGGGGTCATAAAGTGCCATATCAGGGGCAGCAAGGGGGCAGGACCAGGGCAAGCCTCGCAGATGGTCCCTTGGGGGTCATCATCCACAAACGCATTTTAGAGCAGCCTCCAAGCCAGGGTCAGAGAAGTCTGAAACCCAGTCAAAAGCTAAGGAAGCTGTCAGAATCGGGGAGTTCTCCGCCTGAATACCAGTCTTTGTCTCTCTCTCCTCCTCCCAAAAGAGGGACTTTGCCCCCCTAAAAGAGGGACAGTGGAATTTGACACCCAAGGAGGAATCTTCCCTCCAAAATAGGGATGGTTAGGAGTTATGCATTTACACCGGCTTGTGCCAACATGCCTTTCGTCACTCCTTTACCATGGATTGGATTAAAAATAAATAAATCAAATTTGCATGCAGATCACAAGCAGCCGTGCCTTGCCCGTAGCTGCTGTTCTAGGATTTTGGCACAGCAGTGAGGGGAGGGAGCGTCAGGAGAGGTCCACCATATGGGCGACTGTTTCTCTAGGCAGCCCCTGCGCTGGTGTTATTCCAGAGACAGACCCTCCCTGGGATTCTTCCACAATTGCTGCAGGAAAGAAAAAACAAATTAAAGCTAGGAAAACGTCTCAGCATTCTCTTCTCTATGGGCAGAGATGTGTGTGTCCAAGATACCAGCAAAGTTATTCTACTAGGGCTGGCTCCCTACAACTAACGATTTGGGAAGCAGTTTTTAAAGAGCAGTATCTCCCCACCTATCCTTGCTTTGTTTTTCCACTTACTCCATCAGTACAGAGGTCATGATTCTGAATGTTCAACATGAGCACATCCTTGCCTGACCTTTTCAACAGCTGGAATGATTCTGAATGTTCTGTGACATCACCACAACTAAGCCAATTGCTACAGTGAGCTTGTGTACATATTAATTACACACACACACACACACACACACACACACACACACACGGTCTGCCTGCGAGTCCACAGTAGTGGTTAGTTTATATATAGGAACAAGCCCTTATGTGTTCTGCACTCCTCCCCCCACCCCCTCCAATTCCAAAACCAGGAAACTCAAATCCCACAAGTGGGAAATCCTAATTCTTACAGCAGGGTACATTATACAATTTACAAGTTAATTCAATCCTGCAAACTTTCAAACCCAAATGAGTTTCCCAGCATGCCATACCATCCATTTTGGACATCCGAGGTCTTAAAAAAAAAAAAAAACACCTAAAAAACAAAAACAAAAAACACAATACCACTGCTGAGGACTTTTCTCCCTAGTGCCAGTGTCACAGGGATTCTCCGTTTCAGGAGATGTGTCAGTGGGTCCCTAAATGGGACACCAGTAGTTCCCATTGGCTAGTCCATGGTATTCATATCCCACTGGCTGACCACAGTGCTCCCCTTTCAGGCTGTGATTTGGTGATGCCAGAGTGAGAAATTTGACAGAAAGGTCTCCGATTACAGCAGTGCAGAATTGGTAGGGCCCTATATAAGACACAAATATCGCATATCATTTGCTGTGTCCAAGCTAATATCCAGATCTTGGGTTCCACAGTTTGCATCCTGCATGTTAATTAGGGCCAAAAAGAGAATTTCACACCAAAAAAAGAGAAGGGAATTGAAATCTCAGTTTTTGATACCATCTTGGTCAAACTGAAAAACCTCTCTGTACTTGGACTAAGTCTCGGTGTACCGTTGTTTTTTTGTTGATTTACTGATAATTGGCTTACTGGGATCCTGTTTACCACCTTGCCATCGATTTCAAAGCCCAAGAGGGAATACCAATATAAAAAAACATTTCATCTATCTTCTCTGCACTCCATTTTCCCTTGTACTTCCTTGCTACTCACTGGCTGGAGTTCAGATTCTTTTACATAGCTGCAATCCAGCTGCAGATTGGTCAAAGCAAAGGGAACCACATACAACCACCATTTTGACTGGAAGTACTGGAAAGGTGGCACTGGTTGGTCCCCCGCCCTCCCCCAATCTGTGCTTAGGCAAGCAGGGGGTATTAACGGGCAGACTATTTGCACAGTGATTGACTCAGAAATTTCGGACAGAAACAGACATGAAACCATACCCTCAACAGGGTGGTAAATGAACAGTATGCGGAAAACAGAAAGTCGCTAAAGCACGACGGTATCTTACAGTATTGCTAGAAATCGAGAAGCGGTATCGGGAAATGGTTGGGAAACTGAGCCTGGTTCCAAAGATGGCAAAAATTACTTGCGAGTAAGAATTCTGCTGCTTGTTGCAGTTGCCTTATTAATCAGGAGTAAATGTGCCCATATTTCTCATTCCAAAGAAATGCTTAGGGGACTCATTTTTTCACTTCTAAATTACGATGATAACTAGATTAGTACAAATTAAAATCAGAACAGCTTTTAACTTCTCCACACCCAGCAGCTTCATCACAGAGGGTCAATCCCCAAAAGCTGTGTCTGGGCGAGTGGCACAACAATGGAGGGTGTTTTATCTAGAGTGATTAGGAGAGTCCGGGATAATTAATTTGGGAAATCATGGCACCCTCCTTGTTTGGAACTGGATGCAAAAAGGTGGTTGTTTTTGGAAAATGAAAATGAGAAGGTTGCCCTGAGCAAAGAACAGGACGGCAAGCAGAAGCTGGTCCAAATGAGTCTTATAAAAAACCCTATTAATTAACGGGGACCCATGCCGGCCACATTTTCCTCATTGGTGCCAATGAGGACACAGTGAACACAGCTCCCTGCCTATTAAACACAGAGCCAATTCAGGATGATAAACTGAACCAGCTGGAAGCCATTTTTCCAATCAGGAGATGTAACTTGCCAAATTCTCCCTTGATTAGCCATTATTCTCATCAGCTTTCATCCGTATCCTTTTAGAAAACTGCAGGAAATCCACAACCACAAGTAGATTTTTTTTTACTAATGCAACCAAGCCGTCCAAAGTGCAATGAATGTTGAAACCGGTAATGGGGTTTTTTTTGTGGGTATTTGTGACAGTTGACTAAGTTGCAGAATGAGGATCTAGTGTAAATCCTGAATAGCTGGACTGTCCCTTTAAGAGAGTTGGCTGCCTCCACAGGCCACACCCCTCCTGGGGATATAAGGCATAGAAGGCTCTGTTGGAAGATCAGTCTGTGTCAGGTCTGGTGAAAGCTAGAGAGTTCTGTCTCTGGAGGTTGGCTTGGGAAAGAGTTTGGGGAGTGAAAAGGACTGAATGCCCAGAGACTGGTTTGCGATACAGCACCTTTAGTGAGAAGAATATGGGACTTTGATGTGTTTGGGCTTTTTACACTTTAAATAAACTTGCCCATGTTGGTGAAAAGTGGCTGGAGTAGGTGTTTATTGGGGTCCTGACCCTAACACGTTCTGTAGCCGAAGGTCACCCTGTCCCAGTATTATTGGCATTTTCAGGTTCATGACTGAAATAGGTACTCTCATATCCAATTTCAGAGGTTTTCCATTTGGGAAATTTTGCTTTTCACAATCGGTTATTTCTATAGTTTTGTTGTTTCAGTGATGTCATTTCCGGCAATTGTGCCTGCGCAATTGTGCATATGTTGACAAAACGATGTCGCCAAAATACAGGAACAACCAGAACGCCGAAATAACCAAACTGGAGTGGAGTAAGAAAACCTGAAATGGAGTAACAGCAATGACTATCCAATGGAGCGCAAACAAGTACAGGCTATTACTTGAATTGCCATTTTTGGCCTAGGTGGTATCAATTCAACAGGCCAACTACTTTTTTGATGCATTGATTTCAGCTCTAATTACAACACCACCACCTTGCCTCCATTTCGTTGAGACGCTTTCTCCAAGATTAGTCACGCAACACGCTTTTAGAGCGGATTTTGGTCAAATTCACATTCCGAGACTCTTACCACTCTCCTGTCCCCTTGGTATTTCCCCTCTGCCACTCTGGTCCTCAGGCTTCCTTCTCATGGAAGGAGACTTCCCACTGGCAGTAGCATTGTCCAAATAGTCCTGCCCCCCCCCCCCCCCCGACCTGGTTCCCTGTAGCTAACTAAACTCCCATCTTGCAATGGGCCATAGACTAATGGCAAGAGAGTACAGCAGCCGTGACCCCTCCTGCACTAAGGAACGGAGGCTGCTTGCACATGAGACAGGGAATGAGGGAGACTGCTGTGAGCTGAAGTCCTGTTGGAGGATCACGTGAAGTTCCACTCTTCACGTGATTAGCCCATGTCTGCTGTGGTTTAAGCGACAGGTCTGAAAATCCAGCCCTCTCTCCCATCACTGCAATCACAGTGGAAATGGGTTCGTATTGCTGTGGAGAACAAAAATCAGTGATGAGCAAATATTTCCAGCGTTGTGTGGATGAATTCAAGCAGGGGCGGTGAACCCGTTTTCCCTCCCAGGGGCCACTTTGAAAAGGAGTACAAGTTCTGTGGACTGCATAGACATTGGGGGCGGGGGTGCAGATCAAAAAAAATTACAATTATTATGACAAACGGATACAAAATATCACAAACAAATGAACCAAAGATCTTATCAGACACATTAACAACAAAATTCAGATCAAAAGGTCCATTGTATAATCCATCCAAAGTTAAAGAGGCATCCAGCCTCAGGTAGTTTTGAATTGTTCTTGCTCTTTCTTCTGCATATCGACTCACTTGACTATTGTTACGAGCAAGATGCCAATTTTGCATTTCTAGCAGATTACCGTCATTTCCAAGTATCCCTGAAGACTTCAGCAGTCGAAACATGTGGAGCGCCTCTTCACTTTGGATTATATGATGGACCTTTTGATCTGAGTTTTGTTGTCAACGTGTCTGATATAACCTTTGGTTCCTTTGTTTGTGATATTTACTGCTTGCAATATTTCGTATCCATTTGTCATAATTATTGTTACTTTTTGGATATGTTCCTATAACAATACAATTTCATAATTGATATTTTGTAAATTTCCATTCTGTGAACCTTACTTTCTTTACACACCTCTCCTTGGGTAATTTCAGATGTGACGGGTCGTTCAGCCCGCCACACTGAATCCTGGACTGGGATCTCACTCAGATCCTGATACGTGATGAAGCCGGCCATCCTTTAGATGTGCTGGCTCCATCCCGCTGGGGAATCTCGGTGGGAGTGGGGCCGTGCGGCGCGACGTGCAGCCGCACAGCCCCCCCAATGCTCCCTCGGCCGGCCGCCCTTGGGGAGATGCGGCCACTGTGCCCGATCCCGTACTGTGGTCGGGGCCACAATCCGGGATGGGCCAAGGTAACAGATGTTTCTTTTGGCCCATCCAGGATCGTGGCCAATCTAGCCGCAGTTCTGGACCTCAGGCTGTGGTCAGATTTGATCCCTGCCAGGTATTCGTCATGGTGAACATCTGGCGAGGATCATTCAGACGTTACCGTGATTGCCGCCACCACAGAGAATCCACTGGGATCTCATAACATCTGAAATTACCCCTGCTGTGCAGGCCCTCGTCTCTGCTCCCTTACTGTAAGCTCTGTTTTTTCAGTGGTTGGAGGTAGGAACTGGAACCAAGGGTCAGATTCAGGCACTGGAAAGGGACCACATAAAAAAACTTGCCATGGGTCGCATTGGGTCCCCAGTCCTGAGGTTTCCCCACCCCGGAAATAGAGAGACACACATGAGCAATTTCGACTATACCAATTAATCTGATTATTAAAACTCATGTACTAAATGCAGTCACAAAAATCTGGCATTTTCACACACCCATTGGGATCCCGTATTTCTGCAAGTTTACGGTCAGTTTCACGCATACCCGAGCACTCAAAAACAGAATCCTATTTACATGTTCAGTCAGGCACTCAGCTGCCCACACAGCTCCAAACTCCATGTCCTGAAAGCTTCAACTCCATCGCAGAGAGCGGCAGTGAGGGATAGAACACAAGGGAACGATATCAGAGAATCTAAACTGATTATTTGAGCCAGTCAAAACTTTCTGATTGGAAATTTTTCCATCAGGAAAATGCCTTTAAAGTTGAATTTAAATCAAATTTTAGGCAAAAATTTTTTTTAAAAAAAAAATCCAATAATTTTGAGTGAATTTCTTTTTAGGATATTTTCTTCTTGGTGAAAGACCCCAAATTTTAGGTTTTCTAAAAACAAAAACATTGGGACAGGGGCAGGATGTAGGACATCTCTTTCAAATGTTTTAAAAAACTAAAATTACAGCTTTGATTTTTTTTAGGATTAAAAGAATTTGATCTTTTCCTCTGTCACATGTGAAAGTAGTAAGCATTGTATGCGACTATGGATCTAATTCTCCTCTCTCCCCAATTCTACACCAATTTGAGTTTCTATTAGTATCTGTGGATTTACTCCTTATTTTCACTGGAGTGGGAGAGAATCTGGCCTTGTGGAGCATAATATCCTTTTTAAAAAAAATAATAATAAAAAATGCCATTTTCATAGATTGGAGAAAACATCCCCCATCAGGGGGGAATAAAAAAATAGAAGTGATTCCTGAATTAATTTAGATTTCCTGCTGTCTTGTTATACCAGCTGGATATAGCAAGCTTGATCTTATCTGTGAACAGTCTACTGTCCCACAGGGACTCTTAGCACTTTATAAACCTGTCAAGACCTTAAAGCTGATGGCCATGAAGCTTTGGAACAAACCACGTTTAGGCTGGTTATTTGGTATACACACATCCCCCCACACATGTACACACACCTCATCCACATACACACAGCATTAAGATAATGATTTTGCAAGCAAGAACGATGCTGTTTCATGCTGCCTTTTCATTCAGAAGCAAGGGAGGGAGGATAGATATGTCCCACATGATTTATTAGTTCAAAGCTTCCAAGCTGTTGTGAAGTGTAAAGCTTTGAAAACATATTTATATCCATGGGAAATAGAAGATTGACTCAAAACTCATCTGCATTCATTCTCTCTCTCTCCCTCCCCCTCCCCCCCCAATCTTCCCACAGCAGTGGGTGTGTATATAAGACCCAATCCTGGGAGACACACTGTGATCTGCAACTTCCATGGACACCAAGGGAGAGTCCAAGTGTCTAGCATCAACCGGAGAGGTTTTGAAAACTAAAGACATATCGTTCCGACGATGCGTTCCTCCAAGCTGAAGTGTGGCTTCCTTTTCTTTATTCCAACATGGGGCACCCGGAAGCATTTTTTAAAAGAACATGGCGGCTTGCAGTCATTCTTAGACCGCTGCTTGGACACAAGTTCTCCTTCTAACCTACCATTGGGGGCCAGATTGTTGCAAGCAAGAGCTCAGCAACCTCCACCAAGGCCAGACTTTCAAAAGGAGAACATAAGTAGGGATGGGACTATCGGCAAATTATCAGTTACTGGTTTTATCGGCATAGGATTATCCGATATTGGTTTTATTAACCATTTTATTGGGGTTTTACCATTGCCGATATTTTGGATCTTTAACATTGCGGCCATTTTAAAAATGGCCACAATGTTAAAGATCCAAAAAAGTGACTATGTTAAAAAAACGATAAATCCAGTATTATTGGATTAATCTGATATTGCCAATTATCAGCATTATCGGATTAATCAGATACTGATAGTCCCATCCCTAATAAGTAGTGCTGTACTGGGTCAAACCAATGGTCCATCCAGCCCAGTATCCTGTCTCTGACCATGGCCACCTTTGGTCACTTCAGAGAAATGCACAACAGGGTCATAATCAAGTGGGCCATTCCCTGCTGCTCTGTGAGCAGGAGGGTGCGGGGTAGAAAAAAAAACCTGAATAAATAAATAAATTTTCTCCCAGCTCCCAACAGTCAGAGACTTTTCCCACAGACCAACTTGACTAATAGACCGATCCTCCAAGGACTTCTCCAAATCTTTTTTAAAACCCAGCTCAACTACTGGCCTTCACCACATCCTCCGGCAAGAAGTTCCACAAGTTAATCGTATGCCATGTGTGAAAACTTCCGATTATTTATTTATATTTATATTGAAGTTCATATCCCGCCGTTTCCTGTCAACAGATGGCTCAGGGCTCCTCACGACTATTTTAATGCTGCTGTGGATAATACGTACAAACGATACATCCCTACTCATTTCAAATATAATTCTCAAAGAGATCTGCCCCCCGCCCCCGCTCCCCTATCCCCATGAAATCAAGGATCTTTCCCACTATGTGGATTCTGGAGACCAGAGATGGGGAACCTTTCCCCCTCCCGGGGACCACTTTGACAATTCCGAAAAGCTCCGAGGGTCACACAGACATAGGGGGCATAGGTGCACTCGGGAAGAAAAGGGTCCAGATGATGGATCTGTGCCATGGATTGGTCCCCTTATCCTTGGGTGCAGGCCCTGGATAAGGATCATCTCTGCTCTTTCCTTCAGCTCAGTTATTCAGTGTCTGGGAGGTAGGAACTGGAACTAGAGGCCACATAAAAGACTAGCCATGGGCTCCATTTGGCCCCCAGGTTTCTGGAGCCCCGCTTTGTGCTCTCCCCCCAAACGCTCTGGCAGATTTCTTTCCACATGGCACTCATTTCAACCCAACAAGTCACCACCTGATTAAGTCACTGCCGTTTGGGCCCCCGGGGGATTGTTGGAACATGACTGCAACGGGTCTCAGCCATTCTCAGCAGCCCGGCACGTTGTTGGTTCATTAGACGCCAAATTGTTACATTAATTCTAACTGATCTGTAGAGATGTAGCTGTCAGGGGTGATTTACCCCTCTCCATCTGACGCAGACTTTTACAAGCTTCTCTGTAAGGGCTGGGGGAGGCCGGGGATGGGCAGGTGTGGTCGTTTGTATTAGCAGGTCCGTTTTGATGACAGCAGCAAGAGGGAATCGTTCAAACCTCCTCTCAGAGGTGAAGAAACTAGAGTCCGCAAGGAAGAACAACTAGTTTTGGGTTTTTTGTGTGTTTTTTTATTTATTTATTTATTTGCATTGTAGACTCCAGATTTCAAGCCACTGTCAGAGTCATCTGTTAAAAAACCCCATACACTTATTTTTGCACGATCCTTAGGCAAAGCGTTCTTCTGAATTTCCCATGATCTTGCCATCACTGTGTCATTGTGCAAATTGGTCAAAGTAAATCTTGCTTTGCTAGCATGAGGGAGAAGAAACTATTTCATTCATTCATTTATTTAAGATTCATTTTTGAACTATACAAATTAGACACCACCACCCCAAAAAAAAGTTGTTTACAGCAGGGATGGGGGGGGAGCCATTTATAAAATATATTGTATATTCTTTTCCTATTGCATTATAGGGCTGTAGCACTCCAAGTGCCATAAAAATAAAAATATGAATTATTATTATTTCCTTCCCAGAAGCTACTTGGAAAATTAGTACAAGCTCCAAAGACTACATAGAAGTTGAGGACAGGGATGTGCTCAGGAAAAGAAGGGTCTCAGGAACTGACTTGAATCTGTCTCCTCTCCTTGTGTGCCTGCCATCCTCTCTGCTCCCTTCCCCGAGCTCAGTCAGTCAGTACTTGGAGGTAGGAACTGGATTGAGGGGCCAGATAACTAAAAAGTAGTTGCAGACTGGTATTTGACCCCCAGAATTCCTACCTCTGGTTTACTTAACAGCATGAAATGTAACAGACTATTTATTCTGTTAATCATCATTTGACACAAGCAAACAAGAAATGAGACTGACAGATCACAAATCAAACTAGAAGAAACTAGTAGGGGAAAAAAGAGTTCTCTCTTCTTCTAGGTTACAGAAGGGAAAATAGAGGAGAGAGAAAAAGGAGAGATGACAGAAGAGAAGATAAAGGTGAGACCTAATCACAAAATCCTCTTCAGTAATTTCTAAGTCACCCCATAAGCTTGAGAACAAACCCTGGATGTTTCTGTTGCAGAATACGATTCTCTCCCCCCCCCCCCAAACAACACTATTTAATCTGTTAAAGTGCAAGAAGGCAGATGTGCTTCCTTGCAAACGAGGGAGCAGCTTGCTAGCTCTTTAAATCTATTTTCTCCAACGATACAGGGTGGGTTTGGTCCTCACAGGCAGGCAAGAGGAGAAAGCAAAAGATTTTAAGCCCAGCGAGCACATCAGATTTTTTTCAAACAGGGCTGTCGAGTTATTAAAACTCTTAGCTGGCAAACTGTCAATTTGGTCTGATTAACCAATGAATCGATTGAGTATGGAAATGCTACAAATTAACCCTCACCACAACCGCTGACACCACCATGCCCCGATTATTATTTTTATTCCTGCTAAATTATTTTAACATCTATTTTTTTCATATTTAATTTCCAGTTCTTGTGGGGTTTTAGAAATATTTATCTTGTCTGTGCTTAAATTATTTTTAAGTCCTTTTGAATTTTTTTAACACTCTTTTGTTTTAATATGCAAACAGCAAATGAAAGCAATTAATCCAGTGGATTAATCCAGAAGTGTTTTAGGCCTAATTCCAAGACAAATAATAAAAAAAATTAAAATCCAGCTCTGCTCTCTGCATGATTGGAAGTTTCCCAGGTTTACATGCACACAATTTTCAGAGCCCTTTGATTTAATGTAAAGCTTGTGTTTTTGCATCCCTGTCTTGCCAGTAGTGATAGATGGCATTATCTCAAGCATCCCTATAAGAGTGCCATGGCCGACCTGCTTGGATTTTTATCCCCAACCCCTGACAAGGATTCCATTAAAAATCAGCAAATTAATTCAACAGTAAAAACAGAACCAAAGCCTAAATGTAAAGTCTGAATTCTAACCAAGGCAGGAATGCTTATTGACTAGCTTGGAGAGGTTTCTATAGTTCCGGATCTTTAACAAGAGTGTATATTTGATGTGATTTCTATAGTCACAGAATGTGTGTGTTCATGTACACACACACACACACACACACACACACACACACACACACACACACACACACACAGAGAGAGAGGGGTGCATACCTACATGATCACACCTGCATAGGGACATAGCTACAGGTGGGGCAAGTGGGGTCCCTGCCCCAGCTTTTCAGGGGCACCCAGTAGGGCCAGCCCCATTGGGACATCAAAGCAACTTACCAGAGCTGCAGTCTCCCCATGACAAACCAGGAGCTGGTGTGGAGTCTGCCAGTGACTGCCACTCAAACCCCCAGTGCTCCATTCCCTCCCAGGTGCCCCACTTCCCCTTCTGACCCAGCACCTCACACACCCCTCCTCTGCCCCCTTTGCACGCCTCCCTATCCCAGTGCCCTCCACCATACCCTGATTTTCTCCATAAGAAGTTCCAGACTGGGTCAGACCAATGGTCCATCTAGCCCAGCATCCTGTCTCCGACAGTGGGCAATCACAGTGGCTTGGGAGAAGCACCCAACAGGTCACAATGGGGGGGGATCTGTTCCCTGTTGTTTTCCCCAATATTTCCAACATTTCATTCCCCCTGCTGCAGTGCCACACTGCCTCCACCATGCCAACCCAGCCTCGGACCCCTCTCCCATACCTTGCTTCCCCAATTCACCCACCCCACCAGAAATGGGGCCCAGTAATTTGACTTGCCCCAAGACCCTGGAGGCAGAAGGTATTGTCCACGTGTGTGCAGGTGCTAACAATACATTCCACCTGCAGTCCAGAAAGCACCACATCTTCAACTGCAAATATAGAATTGTGGCAGGGACAGACTTGTCCTGGATAAGTTCTGGCAGGATTAAATCACTCTTTGGGGATTAGCCCACAATCTCATGCCACATACATAGTCCATCTGAAAAGTCTCTTAAGCCAGGTATCAAGTCAACTTTCAGGATTGTACTCACTGTTTCTCAGTCTCTCTAGAGCAGGCACACTCCTTTGCAACCCAGTTAACACAGGCAACACCCTCTGAGCCCAAATCAGTCAGTCAGTCAGTCAGTCAGTCAGTCAGTCAGTTAGACACCCACCCCACCCTCTGACTGGCTAAAAACCAAGCTCTGCTTCTGTCTCCCTACACAGAGCTTTGGCTCAGTTTTTATACTCAGGCTGGCTCCTGACACACCCACTCAAACAGCTGCTTTCACTCAGGTGCTGTCCACTATTACTAGCAGCGCCTGTATCCCTGCTAGCACTGTCACCTAGCTGGTGCTAGCTCCTCTTAAAGGGGCAGCCGCCCACACGGACTCTGTCCTGTCACAAAGATGTGTGTCTGTTTCTCTATTACTAAAGCAAAAGTACATAAGGGGCAGTATGTCTGTTTCTTCTACCCAAGTGTTGTTTTGGCCCTTTCTGTGTAAAGTATGTTACACATGTATTTATAAATCCCTTAACAGTAAGCTGGTCCAGGAGAAATTCTGCTGAACTGAAGCTGGCAGACTGATATACTTCAGACAAAGAAAATATTTCCCCAAATAGTTTGTTAGACGCACTTTGAAGTACGATGCTGGTGCAGGGGGGTGTTGTTGTATAAAAGACCATCAGGAGCGGAGCTTGGGGTTTTTCTGCTTTGCTTGACTCCTGACAGTTGTGCTGAAGTTTCCCTATACGATTTCTTACTTTCTTACTAAACACTTTGTATTTCTTTATATTTCTCTAGTTTGTAAGAACTGGGTTGTAAGACAGA
Source organism: Sphenodon punctatus (assembly GCA_003113815.1). Taxonomy (NCBI): domain Eukaryota; kingdom Metazoa; phylum Chordata; class Lepidosauria; order Sphenodontia; family Sphenodontidae; genus Sphenodon; species Sphenodon punctatus. Next base: position 5,008,487 of record QEPC01012679.1, on the reverse strand, counting down.
TTTTTGTTTCATTATAAGTTGTTAAGTTACTTTTAGTGTCAGTTGTATTTGTTTTGAATTTATGTAAAGTTAAGTCAAATTAAACTCAGTTTCTGTGATCATTTAGGTTGGCATTAGGAAGCAAGCGTCTCTTTTAGTATAGTGTCTCAGTGAAAAGAACCTGCTTTTACGCCCGTTTCCCCCCGGGCGAAATGTCTACAAAGTCAGAAAATCAGTCCCAGAAGTTGAAATATTCGGACAAAACCTAGTAAATGGCTACATCGGGAAACCCGTCAAACACTAATTGGGTACCAATTAGTCAGCAATGTTACTGGGTCAGGTCAAGTACCCAAGTCTTGACAGCGATACTCAGCCTGTTTTTGTGGATACTCGTTTTAGCTCTACAATGTCAAACGTTCTTGTTCAACCAAGAGTTTAGCAGAAGGGGATAGGGATTTGGAAGGTTTTTAATGGTTTGACTGATTTTATATATATGTCTAGGAGTGTGTTGTTATGGTGTAACCTACCCTGAGTGCTGACCCCCTTCCATCTTCTGCCCCGGGGTCCATTCTAACCTACCATTCCCCACAACACTCAGCTGCAACAGTCGCAATCCACAAACCACTGACTCTAACCTCTCCAATCCAGACAAAACCTCTGTCCCATCAGGGCGTCTGGATCGGCAGGGTTCTACTGTATTAACAACTGGGGTTGAAACAAGCAGCGAAATTGCTGCTTTCGAGAAATCTCGCCATATCGGAAACCGGGATTGATTTCCCGACTATTTCCCGATAGCGATACTAGGGCTGAAACAACCTGCCCTCGCTCTTCTCGCGAATCTTGGCAAGAAGCAAGAATGAGAAGGGGTCGAGAATCTCTGCGGGGCGGGGAGGCTTGCAAATCCGTAGGGTTCACCCAGAGGTCTGCACACTGCAAGGTGAGACGTTGTCCCATTGTTTCCCCGTACAATAGCTGGAAGCCGACGCTGACTCCAGCGGCTCCTGTTGCTCTGTTTAGATTTGCTTGGGCCTCCAAGATTTACCTGCCTTTGAAACTACCTGGTGGGGGCCACGGGTGGATTAGCAGCCCTCTTCAACGAAGCCATCTCTGCTTTTCTTGGCTGGTTTTTCCACCTGGGTTCACACGCCTCAGGTTACCCACCTGCTCCTTGGAGATGGAGGGTCGTGCGGGCCCAGCGCTCTTGGCGGCCATGAGCAGATTACCGGTGTCAGAGGACTCGTTTTAAAACAACAAAAAACCACCAGCCAGGAAGAGTGTAATAAAAAGACCCCGCATAGGACCAGCATTACAATTTGTGAGGCCAGAGCAAAAATCAAATGTGGGAGGCCCATGGCCCTGCCCTCCGTAGCTACACCCCGTTATCCGTCGGCAGCCGGGGTTTTGCCTATGAAAGTAAAGAAGTGCGATAAGTTCTCACGCACACTTGTGTGCACACAGACTTTTTCATGTGCACCCCCCCCTTCTCTCCCCATTTCTCTCACGCACAAGCCCTCTCTGTCTGTTACACGTGCACACGTGCTCTCTCTCATACACACACAATCTCTCTCATACATACACACACACACAAACACACACAACTCTCTCTGTCTTTTACACGTGCACACATGCTCTCCCTCATACACACACACACAAGCTCTCTCTTTCACACACACACACAAAAACATACAACACAAACACACAAGCTCTCTCTGTCTTTTACACGTGCATCCATGCTCTCTCTCATACATACACACACACACAAGCTTTCTCTTTTACATGTGCACACATGCTCTCTCTCATACACACACACACACACACACAAACACACACAAGCTCTCTCTGTCTTTTACACACACGCACATGTTCTCTCTCATACACACACCCACACAAGCTCTCTTGCTCTTCACACACTCACACACACAAGCTCTCTCTCTCTTCCTTTAACACACACACACTCACACACACAAGCTCTCTCTCTCTTCCTTTAACACACACACACACACTGACACACACAAGCTCTCTGTCTTTTGCACAAACACACATGCTCTGTCTCATCCTTTACACACCGGATCCCCTGAACACAAGGACAGGGCATGCACACAAGGAGAGGGAACAGATCCAGCGCACAAATCCATGAGCTGGGCTTTCCTTTTTTTGATTGCACTCCAAAAGCACCCCCGTCCCCAACTTGTATGCAATCCTCGGAGCTTGAAGTAATGATCATAGTGGAAGGTTCCTTATCAAACCTACTCCCTTCCAACCCTATAGTTCTATGATTCTATCATTTCTAAGCTTGCATTGTTGAGGGTGGGGTCCAGGTATGTGTCTATGGCCATAGGGAGAGGGGTGGAATGGTCAGTCCTGCACCCCCAGGCCCTCCCTACCCCTCTTCTGACTTCAGAAAAACTTGAAAGCTCTGACGTTTGCACAGGTTCCCCATCAGAAGTTGCTGATCCAATAAAAAGTGTCAGTTTCATCATTTTGCCTCTTATGCTTATTATTTATCATTCAATATAGTGATTTCAATGTTCTGTACAATCCTTGTCTATTTTTTTTTCACAACCGTCATTCTTCTTCCCATTTTACAGATGAGGGAACTGAGGCTGAGAGAGAGTGACTTGCCCAAGGCCATGCATCAAGTGCCTGGCTAAGACAGGATTTGAACCCTGGGTCTTGCAGGTTCAAGTCCAACACCTTATCTGGCATGGAAGAAACCCAGGTCTTTTTTACTTTATGTCAGGAATTTCAGAGACCTCTTCATTGCCTACAGAATGCTGGATCTCCTCCTCTAATACCATTTGAAAATGAATGCAGATACAAGGCTTTCTCCATTGAAAAACTGGCTAGTCCTCATGTCTAACAGATACGCTCCCCAGATTATTTGACAGAATCAAACTCCCCCGCCATTCTCCTCATGCAAACTTCATTCCAGAATCTCACTTGATTTTTCTGCAAGGTGCAACGTTGCTCATTTTAATCATTCCCTAAAACTGTTTTGTTGTTGTTGTTTTACTAAAGGGAGACACATGCTTTTATTAACTGATCCACACAAATCACTCTCAACATGAAAGTGTTGACTAAAATGCAGTCCGATTCATTTTATATGGGACTAGGGAGCTGTTCGCTCTCGCTTTTCATAACACTAAAACTAGAGGACACCCTACAAAATTAACTGTCGGTAGACTGAAGACAAACAAAAGGAAGTATTGCTTTCACTCAATGGATGATTAACTGGTGGAACTCATTGCTAGAGGATGTTGTGATCGACAGCATAATTGGTTTTAAGAAAGAACTGGATATATTCTTAGAGGATAGACCATTGATGGCTATTAGTCATGGGATGTGACATCTGACTGTTGTGGGCTTGGTGAGAACAGCAGGGAATGGAGCACTCCATGATGGCCGGTTCGGTTCTCCTCCAAAGTGACTGAAGGTGGCCACTGTCGGAGACAGGATGCTGGGCTCCACTGGTCTGACCCAACAGGGAACTTCTTAGTCTACGTACCATGAAAGTTGCCGTTGTTGTTCTCTCAAGCAAATGACAGGGACAGGTGGCCTAATGTGGAACCAAAATCAATCCTAGCAGTAATTCAGATGTTCTGCAGCTCTAGAGCACGGCTGCAAAATTTAGGCAAAGAGATATTTTCACAGATTAACTGAGGACTTCTAATTTGCCCTCTCGCGCAGCAAAGGCAAATAGTTTCACACAGGTTTTTCATCCAGAAGTAAATGTGTGGGGCGTGTCTATTCTTCCATCCCCAGATGATATCCCAGAGAGCTTTGTCTCTGACAAGAAGGCAGTGCCTCCCTTCCCACATCTCTGTGCTTGGAGGACTGGAACCTGGGGCACGGGCTACTGGTTGCATTCACACTTTTTCTTGGGTCTTTGTTAGCAAATCATGGAGCAACTGGAGCTGATGACATAAGTGAGACCTACTCTCATTTTACTGAGGGGGAAATGGATTCAAAGGGGCTACATTCATCAAACCGATGCCGTTATTATTTTAAAACATTAAACACAGTCTTTGGAAGAAAATACACAATAGCAGAAACATATCCATTGTGGAGACCTACCTATCCAGCTACATCAGCTTACCAATCTGGCATCCCTTCACTTTGCCCTTCCCTCTGAGCTGGTGCCGTGATTCTGAATGTTCTGTGACCTGGGTGCAAGGACAGGTGGAATGATTCTGAATGTTCTGTGACCCGAGTGCAGGCTTTCCCTTCACAACAGGTGGAATGATTCTGAATGTTCTGTGACATCACAGCAGTACAACCAGTCGCTACAGTAGGCTCGTGAGCGAGTGCTTTTTAGCCTATTTTATACATACAACCGTAATCTAAGGCATTTACCTGTTTGCGTGTGTGTGTGTGTGTGTGTGTGCGAAGCCTTCTGAGCTTCCAAATTAGCCAGAACAGGAAGAGGGCAACTAATAACCGATAAGCTCATAGCTCCCTTTGTCTCTATTGTGACTTGCCAGTCAATTCTCAAAGTGTTTTGCTGGCGCAAGTCCCATTAGACTGGAGTGTTAGACATTGCTACAGTCTTTCCACCATCCACTAGAAAGCCAGACACCATTCTTCAATGGCAAGAGACTGGTCTCTCCTCTGACCCAGATACAGTGTCTCCATCTCTAACATCCCTCTCAACCTTCAAACCTCTCTTGAAAACCTACCTCTTCCATCAGGGTTTCCCTAGCTCCCCTCACCCTCATGGATATACTGTCTCATCCTTCAGGATCCTCTTCCTCCTCTGTCACTAAGCTAAGCACATGAGCATTGTGCACCTTCAACTTCTCAGCCTCCTGAATGTATTCCTCTCTCTCCCTAGGTGTCCTTGTCTATTTTAGATTGTAAACCCCTTGGGGCAGGGACCCTGTCTCTAACCACAGCTGTTCATTGCCAGCACTATAGGAACAAATAACAGTAATCAGTGACATCACGCATTTTGTTAAGTGCTTTGACGAATCAGGGTCTGGAAATTTGGGGGAGGGTTTTATTATATATTTTTTTTATTAAAGGAAGTTAGTTACCCAGATTGGTGGCACAGCATGTGAATTTAGCAAAAGACCTCTTTAAACTTTAGCTGACAAATTTATTTAAAGTCTCAAAGGATTTGATCATCAGAGAGAAAGAGAGAGTATAAATAAATGACACTGGACATACACATAGTCTACAGTTAATTCAATATTCAGTTTTACAGGTAACAATATACACTATTGTTTTGCCTTTCTTCACAAATCAGCTGTCACTATATCTGCAGTGAGATACACAAATGCATAGGGTGGAAGGACAGTGAACGGGAAAGTGGCTTCCTTGGGTCACTGTCCTACGAACAGACAAGGGGGAGAGGCAGCGACTGAAACAGGCCTAACAAAATGTCAAAAGAACAGTCGTCGTGAGACAGTATTTGGCAACGAGACAATCAGGTGCAGCTCTGAAAAAACTTTGCAAGAAAGTTGTCACAGAGGAGAGGGTGAAGGAAAGCTTGAAGACTGACCCATGTTCTGCATCAGAAAATTAAAACCATTGACCCCATCTTCCCCATTGGAAAAAAAAGAGTAGCTATTTTGGTCATAGATACATCTATTCACAGTTTAATATGGAAATAATAGAGCTAGTCATCTACAAATCAATCAGGGGGAAACATAGAGTGAAGGTAGCATCCTCATGGAGAAAAAATATGGTTAATCAGCAACTGGCATGTCAAAGACATCTAAGTTAGAAAAGTTAAAAAGAGACAAAAATCCAGAGTGTTGCTGCAATTTAAAAAAAAAAACCTTGGAAGAACAGAGGAATAGAACATAGCTGTCTATTGCAAATTACAGAACCCATTTGTTAACATTTCTCTTCTAGAAATATAGACATTGGGGTTTTAGGTTTAGTTTAGTTTATTTTTACAATAGATGGAGACTTTGTTGTTTGCTTGTTGTTTTTTTTAAAAAAATGTTCTCGGTGTGGCGAAGTGAGTCCTTGTTTTTCTAGAGAATGTATTGACAACACAAAGGAAAAAAATATGTCGTCAAACCTGTAAAGCACGAGTCTCGGTGTTCAGGAATATTCTGCAAAGATGCACTTTCCGTTTCACCTGGTCTTTCCTTACACCAGTCTGTGCGATACGGTCCCACGGTCAATTGTCTTAGCACAAGGCTGGGTTTCCCCTTGAAAGCACATTTCCTTTTCTTCCTTCAAGTAACTATGTTTTCTTTCGCTTTTCCCCTCCAAAGACATTTTCACCCATCTTTGATGTCTAAGAGTGGACAATGCTCAAACCCCTAAAGACTTTTCCTCTTCTAAGAGCGTTGGATCCTGTATCAAAACTGGGCATGATCGACTTCATCTAGCCAAGAAGCGGGGCTTGCTGGGAAATCTGGATACCCTCCACTGCTTCCTGTGGAAAGATCAGAACTGGGTCCATTCCCACCTAACACTCTCATTGGCTGAGGAATGCCTTGTCCGCCTTGAGTCATAATGCCCAACCCGTTGTCTGGATAAACCAAGCTTGAGATTAAAGGTTGATGGCCGGGCAAGGCTTGCAAAGATGCTGGAGATTGGGGTAACCCATAAGGGCTGTTGGATCTGAGGTCATGGTACTGGTCCTGAGATGGAATGCCGCTGTGTTCCAAAGAGAAGCTACCATTGGTTCCTGCCTGCCGACCCAATGCGGGAGAAGCTTCGTTGCGGTTGCTGTAAATCCCATTGGAGTGGCTCATCTCTGACATAGAGGGTTCATCTGAAAGGGAAAGAAGGGCTTGTTTTATTGGGAAAGTAAACCGGGGGAGAGAGGTTTTGGCACTACTGCTCAGGAGTAAGTGTTCTTTGGATTATTGCAGCCTAAATCTCTCACGGCGATCCCAGCTGAGATAATTAGTAGCAAAAATGTAGGCAGACCCTCTCTTGGGTTGCTCACACTTCTTCTGTTGCGTGTTTCTACTGTCTAAGACTCCCTTTGCTTGCATTGCATGTTGGCATCCTTTATTTTACGGCAGGACAAACTTTGCAAGCAAAGGAGCAAAACGAGCCTGCTCATGAGAAATAATGACTCTGGGTTGTGTGGGAACAGTGTATTGGGAATAGAGCTAAAATGATTACCGTAAAAATGAGTATACCCACTGCAATTGCAAAACTCAGCCCGAGCTGGTAACATTGGGTACCAATCGGCACTCCCAAACGGCTACCCCCAATTTTCTCACCTCCGATACCATTTCCCCATCTTTGAAGACCATTTTTCCAACTTCCTATCCAAATTCCTTATCCATTTACCAGCGTACTGATCAGTAAAATGATACATTGGTAACTCGGTAATTTCCGGTATGGGTATTCTTAGGTAATCGGGTGGCCGACTTGGTACTCAGATACTGATCCGGCACCTGATAGATGGCTCAGAAATGCAGATATTACCCACACTGTAGGACTGATCGCTGCGGCATCCCCTTACCTGTAAAGGAGACCTCAGCATCACTGTCTGGTCCCTCCTCTTGGATGCTGTCCTTGTCAGATTTGGAGTTTCCTCGGGATCTTTTCATGTTCCTAAAGTATTGGCCCCATCTCTGTCGCCCAGCATCTTTCTTGAGTCTTTTTTCCTTGGCCCGTCTGTTTTGGAACCACACCTGAGAAAGGAAACACAGAACAGGTTCAAGAGATAGTGTTTAGAAAGAGCTGAGCTGGGGAATGCCGGCAATTTTCAGTAGTTTCTTGGGTGCCCAGTTGGCTGAATACCAAATCGGGCACCCGGTTACCTGAAATTCCAGTGATTACCATTGCCAAGCTACGATTTTCCATTCCCCCCTCTCCTGACTGATTTTGGTAAAGAAAAACTAATACATCAATACGAGAGGTCAGTAAATTAGTATGGGAGGTTGGTAAATCAGTACATTGAGCAGGCCTTTGGCCACGAATAGGGAACTGATTGGTACCTGATGTTACCACGTCAAACTGGGCACCATCATTCCAAGGGGTACTGCCATTTTGTGGGCACTCATTTTAGCTCTAGTTAAAAGGCTGAAGGGAGCATGGCCTGGGTATTTCCACTAAGGAACAGTGGCTCAAATGGATGAAAGTGCATAGCCAACCAGTAATTGTTGATAGTGGGGAGGGGGGAGGCACAGAAATGGGGCCTGGGCAGAGATTCTATATGGCTTCCGAAAATTGGGGTGGGGGGGGAGGCGGCATATGCCTCCTCCTGTATCCTCTCTTGAGTCTCCGAGTCCTATGTGAAGGGGAAACACGCGGAGTGCAGTGTACTTAGGTGTTGTGTTTGTGTTTGAGTGTGTACCGCATGTGTGTGTGTGGTGTGGTTAGATAGAAGACATTGTGCTTGTGTAGACAGATTTCCATTTGGGGCAAGCGTGATGTGATGTATTTGTTTGGGGGTTTGTATGGGTGGTGCATGATGAAAGGTGTTGTGTTGTGTTATGTGTGTATGCGCATGTCTGCTTGTCTATATCCACATGCGGTGTGTGTTTTAGCTGTGTATGGGTTTGGGCATTAAAAGCTTTCATACTGTGTATTGTTTATAGACAATACAATTTTATTCTTGTTTATTGTTTATGTACTTTTCCAGCTGTCACAATATTTAATAAACTTACAAGCAAGTACAAAATAATAGTAACAGAATTGGACAACAAAACACACGTATTGTTATTAAGACTATCAATATTAACTCTAACTGTATCAGTCACTAAGGCAAGTCCTGCAACCAAATAGATTGGATTGATTAGCTAATTAAAGTTTCAATTGTTCAGAGACAGGCCAATAAGAGAAATCTGTAGTAGGAAATCTCTCTCTCAATTATGCATATAAGGAACAATCCAGAGGAGGGTGGGGTGTGTGTATGTCTCTATCATCCCAAGTAGACAGGGAGAGAGTCTTTCTCTCCCCCCCTCCCTCCCCAGGATATCATTACATCTTAAAATTACAAAGAATCTAAGAAAAGTACTTCAAAAGATTTTCCAGGGAGATACTCATTTGACTCATTTTTCCATTTCAAGTCTGAAAGAATTTCAAAACCCTCCTGTCGGGGACAGGTCGCCGGGATCACATTACACCTGTGCTCCGGACTCTGCACTGGCTGCCAATAGCGAGCCGAGCCAAGTTCAAGGTGTTGATGTTAATCTATAAGGCCCTTCATGGTCTGGGCCCCTCGTACCTAAGGGACCGCCTCGACCTCCATGCCCCAGAGCGGCTCCTTCAGTCTTCTGGGGGTGCCTTCTTGGAGGTCCCCCGTGTTAAGCGGGGGGCCACAATGGAGAGGGCATTCTCGGTGGCCGGGCCGCGACTTTGGAATTCCCTCCCGGAGGAAGCTCGCCTGGCCCCAAGCCTTTTAACATTCCAGCGAGTTCGTAAAACCTGGCTGTTCGCCCAGGCCTTTGGGGAGGGGGGGTTAGGGGTTTTTAATCTCCTCCTACCCTTATTTATTGTTTTATCATGTGCTGAGCCCTGTTTTTTGTAAATATTATGATGATTGTTTTAAATTTTATGATTGTATTTTGTTATGTTTTTTAAATTGTTAGCCGCCCTGAGCTGTTTTCAAGAGGGGCGGGATATAAATTGATAAATAAATTTATTAGGAGAATCCATTTTTTATCTAAACAAATCATTTTCCAAAGTTGTACTGGCTCAACTAGCTGGGAGCTCACAAAACCTCCCACTTTAATTAGAACCCAGTGATAACGCCAAGCCTTGACTTGATCAATCAATTTTATTTAAACTTGGGTCCATCGATGTTATGCTCAGGTGCGTGAAGAGTACCCATCTGCCTGTTAATTGGCAGATTGTGAATACTTAATTCCCGAAATCTAGTATGAGAAATAGAACAATTAAGTGAACCTTTCCTTATCACAAATTGGGTTATTTCCCCTTCCTAGGTATTTTAGAAGCTTCAGGAGCCTGAAGGGCAGTTGAAGGATGTAGACTGTTTGTTTGACAGTAATTTGTGGCTAGTGTGGCTGAGACCTTGTGGCCAATCCTTTTTTTCCCTTGCTGTCAGTGGCCGGAGTGGTGGTAACAGTGGAACCCCATAATGTGAGGGTCATCTTTTATGGGTTGGCTCCTTAAAGAGGAGCCAGAGGCTGCTGTGCTGAGCTGGATTTGCTTGTTGAGGCTGTGACCCCACTCTTGGCATAGTTAACATTAGGGAAGAGTAATAAGGCTATTCCCATTTGGTGGGCAACACTTTGCTGCAACTGAATCAAGTTGTGTCTATCTTTGGGCCATTTTGCTCTACCCCTTGTAATTATCGAGATTGATTTTTTTCAAATCAAATTTGGTATAAACGACACCGTTCAAAGAGAAAGCAGAAAGCCTTGATTTAATGAAGAAATGACAACCTCTTCTACTGCCTATATTTGGGACCAACCAATACAGCAACCACACTCTCTCTACTCGCCTGATTTAATGAAGGTTCTCTTGTACCTTTGAAAATAGGAAGCAATGCAAGAGGAAGAGGCTAGCTAGCCTCCTGCATCCAAATCTGTACATAATTCTCGGGGGGTACCTGGGTCTCTCTCCCTCTGCGGCTGTTTGCATGTGCCGTGCATTAATGCAAGAGGTGGGTGACTTTGGGGCTTGAGCACTGCAGGAAAAAGAATCAGAGTGGGTGAGGGCAGAGTGTTGGCCCTGCCCGCTCCCCTGCCCACTCTGAACATTTCCTAGCGACGCCCACCATGAGGCAATATGTGCAACATGGCACACGTGGAATTGCCGAAAATGTTGTAAACAAAATACTCAAATGGGCAACGCACTGAAACAATCGAAGTGAAAAACTAGAAACCCAACTAAACCTGAAATGGAATACCCCGCCTGATCAGATATGGGAGTACTCGGATTTGGTCACAGGCTGTGCTCAGACAGTCAAAGGCCATTTTTAGATGCCCACATGCCCACAAAGGTCCACCCGGGTACCCGTCTGAAGGCGCGTGAGTGGAGGCGCGTTCCCACGACACACGCCCTGCCCACCCGTGCCCGCGCATGGAGCAATTTTCCCCAGTTGCTCCATGGGGCCCACCATGACTTGGTGGTGCGTTTGTCACGGGGGCACACCCACCCCACTCCCAGACGCTGCTCCCCTAGTTTTGTTTTGGAAATGGCATAGACAGGCCGTATCACTTTATAAACTTGACTCCTCTGACCTTCTTTATTGCAAAGGCAAAACCGACCTCCCTAAAGCCCGTTTTTTTCTCGTGAGTTTGCACTCTGTCCATAGACAAAACAGCGCGAGAACATCAGAGTTCCTGGACCCCACGCTGGCTCATCCGCAGAGGAGCAGCTCCCCGTTCCGAACATGGCTCCCATCCTCAACCAGGTCAGTCTCACAAGATCAGGGCACCGTGTACCCTCACCTAGGCACAAAGTGGGGCTGAAACAAGCTGTGGGTTTGCTGTTGGCGGGTATTTAACATGAATGATGTATACAGCACGAGCAATGTGCCCAGTACTAAACGGCGGTAATCAGGGAGAGGTCCCTGCCCCAAGGAGCTTACAATCTAGGCTGAACAAGGGAGGGGAACATAGGAAATGCCTTCAAACAGGCACCCGGGTCCATGGGGGATGGGTGGACCCACGTGGCCACGTCCCGTCTAAAAATTGTTATTATTATTAAGCATTTATATAGCGCCAGCGATGTACCTGGCGCTTTACAAAAAATAAGATAGACACGGTCCCTGCCCGAGAGCTTAGGCCTTTGACTACCTGAGCACGGCCTATGACCAAATCAGGGTATTCCCATATCTGATAGGCGGGGTATTCTATTTCAGGTTTAGTTGGTTTTCCAGTTGTTTCAGTATGTTGACCATTTTGGTATTTCAATTACATCATTTTCGGCAAGTCCACATTTGCCATAGTGCAAATATTGCCAAAATGGTGTCACCAAAATGCCAAGATGGCCAAAATGACCAAACTGGAGGGAAAAAAGTAAACAAAAAAGGAATAATAATAATAATAATAATAATAATAATAAATAAAATGATATTTCTATTATATCTTTATTTTATCTATCTTTATTATATCTTTATTTTTCTATTATATCTTCATTAATCTCATTTTAGCAATAATATTTTTTTATTTCTATTGTATTAGCAATAATAATAATAATAATAATAATTAATAAATAACTGGTAGAGTACCTAGTCACCAAATGGTGTGTAGAGCACTTTACAAACCATAAAATACAACAATATAAAATCAGTTTAAAATATAAATCTGTGGTCTTAAAAAAGAAAGAGAGTTTAAAAGGGGAAGGGCGAGGGGGAGGAAAACACCGACGGCGAAGGCCGGGTTGCAGCTAGATTGGAATGGGCCTGGGTTCAGAGGTTGGAATGGGTCCCTCATCCCACTCACTCCCCGCATAAAAAGCACATCCATTCCACATGCATTGTGGGGGTGGGGAGCTTGTGGACCCCGGAGCACCGCACTTGCTGCCCCCACTATGATAGTCACGCCGCTGAATTTAGGATAACTAAACTGGGAACCCTACAGAACACAAACACATATTGGTTATAACCCAAGCCGCCATTTTCCATTTGGATAGTGCCGATTTGACAGGTTTATCTGGGGGTTTTGGTGGGAGGAGGGAGCCTGTTTCATCTCCAAAGATCCTCACAAGATAAGAGTGTATCGGTCCCTCAGACTAGACTGCCAGGCCCTGGGAAAGTGCCCCTTTTTTCTCTCCCGTACTGCCGGGACCTGCGTATGTCTCTCCGTGCTGGGAGAGTCTGTATGTGTATGTGACTACGGGTCTTTTCAGACGTGACGCTACCACGCTTAGCCACACTTTACCACACTTAACCCCACCCCCCGGGGTCACAACCACCGTCACTTCTGTTTGGCGGTTGCCAGTTGTTCACCATGCTTTGCCCCGAACCATGTTGTGATCTCGGAAAATCGCAGGGAACAGCTGGTGGGAAGCGCTACCACGGTTCAGGGCAAAGTGTGGTAAGGTGGACCGTCATGCCTGTTTTGGGTGCCAGCCTACCCCAGGGCAGGGTGGCCACCATTACCCCAGATTGGGTCTAAGCGTTGTAGCGTTACTTCTGAAAATACCCTACATAATCTCTCAGCCCAGGATTCGAGCTCCCCCTGCTGCCGGTGCCCTGCCTTCCCCCCTCTTCCACTCACCTGTACCACTCTCATATCCAACCCCGTCTCGGAGGACAGCTGTTCTCTCACGTGCCGGGCTGGCTTGGGCGAATTATTGTAGGCATTTTTCAAGGTTTCCAGCTGCTTGGCGGTGATGGTGGTGCGGGGCCTCTTTGCCGTGGACTCAGCCTCTGTCAAAGTTTCCCAAGACACAGAGTGGGACGGTCAGTGCTCCGTTCAAATGACACAGAACCAGCAGGGTAACAACGGCCCAGAGGGGAAAGGTCCTCTCAACAATCAGTCCCGTAGCTCAACAGACAACAAACCTGTGGGAAACTCATCGCCAGAGGATGAAACCTGAATTGAAATTTCAGTCCAGCTTGATAATGGGTCAAATTTCAACTTTTGCAAAATGTTGGACCGTCAACATCGTCGCGACGCTCATGAAAATTAAGGTTCGAAATCAAGAACGTTGAAGGAGTCGTCCTTCAAGGATGATCCCATGAATTCAGCTCATTTGCCACAGATTTGCTCTTAATAGGAATTTCAATTCCGGAGGTTTAAAGGTTCGATTTGAAGCGAAAGGTTCTTGATTCAGAAAGAAGCCTTAAGATCAGGGATGGGGAGCAGAGGTGGGGAGGTTTATGAGATGTGCTTAGGCTGGGAGAAGGAAGAGGAAGGTCCAGATTATAGATCCGGCCCATGGATCTGTCCCCAATCCTCAAGTGTCTGCCCTCATCTCTTCTCCCTTCCCCTGAGCTCTGTCTTTCAGGGCTTGAGGGTAGGAACTTGATCCAGGAACTGGAAAGGGGCCAATTTCTTTTTAAAAAAAGCGATGGAGTAGATTTGGCCCATGGGCCGAAGACTCATCACCCCGGTTTAGTTTAACATTCTACAGTCCTTGGAACGGAAGGGAGTTTTTCCTGAGGAACTGGGCCCATTATAATACCACGTCTGCTTGCATGACACATACCTAAATCCAGCTTCTTACTAGCAGCAACAAAGCTATTCTGGGGACTTGCTTTTAAAGTTCTCATTTCAGTGCTGGGCATTAAAAGGATAGGGTTCTTCTTTTCTGACCGTTGGAGATTCAGCCACTAAGCTGAATCAAAACAATTAAAAAATGAATCACTCTCTTGGTTCGGGGGGGTGAGGGGTGGGAGGGGAGCAAAATCCTGGCTCCTTGACTTTGATGGAGCCAAAATTTCACTCTCATGGAATCCTGGAGCCTACACATTCCCCAAACCCTGCAAGGGCGGGCTCCTCCTTCTTTGTCCTCCCTGACCCTGAGTCTTCAAGAGACAGGCACATTTACAGACAATCTAGCTTTCTTCTAGGTTTCGGTAAAACACAAATAAACATTAAAAAAGCCCTTGGGGGATTCTGGATTCGAAACACAAATACTAGGTTTGTGCGTTCAGGTTCTGAATGCACACAAAATCTCCCCCAAAGTCATGGTATCTGAGATCTCAAACTGGATCCCAGGAACTGCAACACAGATCCACTTTGGAGCCGCGCTGCTCTGACTCCTTTCCTTATGGGCCTGTCAAAATGGCAGAGGCCTCACTGCACTTCTGCACCAAACTAACTCATAGGCAGGGAGCCGCGTTCACTGCGTTTTCCTCATTGACAGCGATGGGGGAAAGGCAGCGAACATGAGGAAAGAGATATAGACACAAATAAATGGAAAAAAAACAAAACACTAAAAACACAAATACAGATACACATACAAATAATTGACCCTGGGCACAGCACTACTTTCTTCCACACCCAATCTGTCTTAGACTCCTATCTCCATAGTGTCTGAGCATCGCATAGTCTTCAAACATCCCTGAAAAGTGGGGCAGGGCATTAATCCAATTTTACAGGTGGAAAAACTGAGGCATGAGGCAACAATTTTGACTCCAGATCTTGTAATAAGAAGAGGTTAGAGGGTCTTGGGGATGCAGGGTTGCTATAGATGCTCCCAGGCATGGCAAATCTGGGGTGGGGGGGGGAGGGTGCACATTATTTTACTGGGGGTTGGGGCCCCACCCCCTGTCCCACCCCTGCTAGGAAATAGAAAGACACTGCGCCTTGATTTTCTTTTAGGGCACTTTAGGTTTGGTGGATCCTGTATGAGTTCAGAAGGCTGGACTAGATGAACCTTAGGTTCCCATGCCCCCCCCCCCCAAAAAAAAATATTCTGCAACCAGGACACCCAAATTCCGCAAGCAATAATAATAATAATTAATAATAAATCTAGAATCTGCAAGATGAGTAACTTATGCAAATTTAACAAAATCCTGCAAATTATGCCAATGAATTTCCCAGCATGCCATTGCATTAATTTTGAACATCTCACATGTTGTTGTTTTTTTAAAAAATATCACAAAATACTACACGGACCTATCAGCAAAGGGGATCTTTTCTCCTCTGAGTTGTCGTGAACTTCTCCCCTTCAGGAGCTACGACACAGGGCCTCATGCTCCCAAGATATTTGCCTGCAGCTGACAATGCCAGCATCTCATTGGCTAGCACACAGCACTGACATTCCATTGGCTAGCTCCCAGAGCTTCCCACTCAGGCAGTCATTCTGTGCTGCCAGAGGCAATTTCCGCAACAATTTGGCACAAAATGGCTGTGATTGGAGCAGTGCAGAATCCACAGAGCTCCGCCTCTGACTCTATGAATATGGAGACCCTAACCCTATTCTAACTTCTACCAGGATTATGGGACTGAAACTTGCTTAACCTCCCTCCTGTGGGAAGGCTATATATTTTTTGACACTGAGAAGTGTCTCCTCTTTCTAGATTCCCCTCCACGCCATCATAATCGGCACCATGGGTTGCCCAAGTCCCCATCGGTGACTTACCTCTCTGCTTGGCAGTCTCGTAGTCTGCTTTGCAGACCAGCCGGCTGTCTTCCATGAGGTAAAACTCATCCCCTGTGGCCAGCTGCCTCTTGCACACAATGCAGGAGAAGCAGTGCAGGTGGTAGACAAAATCCTGAGCTCTCCTCACCACCTGAGTCGGAGGTATACCTTGCTGGCAGGCGGCACACTTGGTCCCAAACCTCCTAACAAAGAATAAGAAACAGATATTTATTTAACGGGGGGGAGGAGGGAGGATCAATAGGGCAATTAACCTGTGCAACTCATTGCCACAGGGTTCAAAGAGGGATTGGGTGAGTTCTTACAGTGAGGTGGCCAGACTTGCCTCGGCAGGATTCAGTGATCAGGCATCAGCCCTGGGAGATCAACTGTCCAACCAGCTCTGCTGGTCTATTTATGGGGGGAACCCACACATTTGCAGAATAGCCACGCCCCTTTTCTAAGCAATCTGGCATCAACCGACTCGCCAAAGGGATGTGGCTATACTGGGAAGGGCATCAGAACTACTTTGAACCTCCCCTTTTGGCATAGCCACACCCCTTTAAGCGCCATCATATCACAATGCTTGGGAAAGGAGCATGGTTGGGTCAGAAAGGGGTGGAGACTCCCTTTGCCCCTCCCCTTCCTAACATGACCACGCCCCCCTCTCGGAGCACCGTGACATCACAGAGCTCTGCAGGGAGCCGTGGCCACATCAGAAAGGGCTGAAGGAGTCCCTTTGCCCCCAACTGTTTGCCCGGAGGCGCTATGTGGGGGGACAGTGGGGGGGGGGGCGGCCAATGCACCCCTCTTACCCCCTACTGGAACTTGAGCTTAAATGGGTATCACTACCCATAGATAATACCCACAATTTTGGGTACCATAGCGGATTGAGTACCGATCAGGCCCCTGATTAGTCAAAAATGCCTGGTATTACTGTTATGGAGTTACCAATAAACCGATCAGTATATTGGTAAATCCCTAAGAACTGAACAAGAATTGAAACAATAAGTCAGAAAATTAGTACCGGAAATCGGAAGATCGGTACCAGAAATCAGAAGATCGGTACCGGCAGTCGGAATATCGGTACCAGCAGTCGGAATATCGGTACCGGAAGTCGCGAGATCGGTACCGGAAGCTGGAATATCAGGACAAAACATGGTATTTCAGTATATCAGGTAGCCCTTTGTGCACTGATCAAGTCCTGACTATCGGGATGGGTCAAGTACTACAATTTCAGCTAGTTTACCCATTTTGCGGTTACTCGTTTCAGCTCTTCCTGGTACCCATGGTTGAGACCTCTGACTATCAGAGCTGGGAGTGTCTAGCAGGAAATGGCTCACTCTATTGTGACCCATTGGGTACTTTTCTCAAGCAACCCAAGCTGGCCACCGTCAGAGACAGGATGCTGGAGTAACTGGTCCATCGGTCTGATCCAGTGTGGCATTTCTTAGGTTCGTATGGCCGGGAGGGCTGTTGAGACACTGGGTGACAACAAACATGATGGCAACGTGCTGCTATCACGATGCTACACATGCCGGGAAGCCACGGACGACAGGGACAGGACCAGGCTGGGTGTCCAGGGAGGGCAAGGAGATACACAAATGTGCGGCAGGCCCTGCACCCAGCGCCCCAACACCGCCATGACAGGCAACCATGGCGGACCCGATCCAGGCTGCATGGTGGGCCACAGCCTGCTTTGCTCCAATTGGACAGACCGTAAGTCGGGCTGTGACTTGGAGTTAATCCAGGGGCCAGAAACTCTACTAGCCTCCCACATGCCTGGGGTCAATCCCAGGCCAACACCTGGTGGCACGTGGGTCAAAGCGTGAAAAAGCATGCCCACAGAGGACCACCGTCATGCCTGTTTCTACCCACTGGTGAATACAAGACAGAGAAAATGGGATGGGAATCATGCTGTTTTCCACCAGACTAATTTTGGTAATCAATGGAGAGAGCAAGGACATAGTGAAAGACCTGGGTTCTTATCCACCTTGAGCATTAGGCCCATCCGGATTTTCTCAGCCTTCATTAACCCCATCTTTAGTATGAGAATTACGCTGACCTCCCCCACCTTCCAGGGATGCTATAGGAATCAAATAAGAGAATTATGTTTCCGTTTCTTGAACCGCCCAAAGCTGCCTGTGGCAGGATGGGTGGGGTAGTACATTTGGATAGATAGATAGATAGATAGATAGATAACAGTAGATTATTTGTAGCCTTTTTAGATCTTAAATCGGCCTTTGATCTGATGGACAGGATTTTTTCGTGGAAGAAGCTTTCCCTTATGGTTATTGATAAACATCTCCTTTTCCTTCTCCAGCAGCTTCATGCCAATTCCTCCCTTGTTGTCAAGATCAATTCTTTGGGCCATTTGACGGATCCCATCCCTGTCTCGGCCGGTGTACGGCAGGGATGTGTCCTTGCCCCGGTGCTCTTTAACCTATTTATTAATGGGGTCATTCCTTTGCTGGCTCAACCCTCCTTCTTTCCCCCTAAACTGGCTGACCGTTACGTTGGCAGCCTCCTTTATGCAGATGATATTGCCATCATCTCCCAGACTAGGGTGGGATTAAATCGGCAACTATCTTGTTTTTTGGAATATTGTACCCAAAATAACCTACAAATAAAACTATGGGAAATCCAAGATCCTGGTCTTCTTCTGGTCTCGCAAAAGGCATTCTTGGGTACTGGATGGGTATCCCATAGCACAGGAGAAGGCCTTCAAGTATTTGGGGCTGTATTTTCAGGCCTCTGGTGCTTGGGAGATGCATCTCGAGAGAGCACTTATAGCAGCTAAAAGTACCTCATTCTCTATTCTTAAGTGCTTTGGGAGAACAGGGAAATCTGCATTAGTCCCAGCCATCAGGGTTATAAATAGCAAAACGCGTGCTCAGCTCCTGTATGGGGCTGAGCTTTGGCTGCCTCTTGTTCATGGCATTCTAGGGAAGTTAGATAGCATCCAGGCCTGCTTTCTCCAGAGGCTTCTAAAGGTTCCCATATGCTGCTATTAGGCTCGAGGTAGGTCAGTGTAGGGGGTCTAAGATAGCCTGGGGCCTTGTGGTAAGATTTTGGGCTAAGCTGAAGGTGAGGGAGGGGGGGAATGATTCAGTATTTGAAGAATGATCCCTTTAAGAGCAGTTGGGCCAAGACTGTCGATTCTTTTCTCTGTAGAATGGGCTTTGCTAGGGGCTGTTGGGAAAGGAAAGATTTGTCCCATTTTGTGAGGGAAGCTCTTGTTAGGATTGCTGACATAGATCTGCAAGAAGAGGGAGCTAAAATTAGGCTTTCCTTCCTCATGCAAAATTATTTGCTTTGTATGCCGCCTCGTTGTTGCATGGCTGCTTTTTGGTGTCCTCCAACTCGCCGAGAGGGAAGCATTTATTTATGTCTGCCCTGCCCACAATGGTATCTGGAGGGTTGTTTTTCCTGCCCTGTGTTTTGCAGATTATTTGTGCCCCTTTGATCAGCTGCAATCAGAGACCACCGAACACGTGCTCTTCAGACGCCGGCTTTATGACAGGGCGCATCAGAAATATTTGGCTTCATTTTGGGGGCGGTATCCTGGGAGAACCGATCACAATCTTTTAGTACTGGCTTTAGCCGACTCTGACTCTCGGATCACTGATTCAATTGTTTGTTTTTGGATTGCCGCTATAAATGCCCGCAAATCATTTCTCCAGTTTAAATGTACCCCTGCTTTATGAGGTTGAGTCATGGCATTGGAGTATAGGAAGGCCGGTTTTGGTTTCTGGTTTACCTAAGCTATTACCCTTTGGGTTTATCTATTTATCGTCTAACGTATGCAGATTTTATGCCTTCCTTGGTTTAATAATGTTGCAGTTTGCTGATGGTCTTACCATTACTAGTCTGTGATGTATAACTATGGGTGTTTCGATTGGAACGTTCTTGTCACACGTTACAGAGTTTTCTTATTGGCTTTCAGCCGTAAATAAATAAATTATAATTATTAGATTGATAGGCATGATATGTGGTGCTACTACAGCTCATTCGATGGCAACAAATGTCCCACAAGGCCTGGCCATTGAAATTTCACAATTATTGGTTGATATTTAGGTTGGACCAATGTCTTGGCACAACTTGATGGCTGGTGAGATACGTTAGAAGATTCGAATTTGATACTGAATTTTCCAAAATTTCAGAACATCAATTTTTCACCATAGTTTATCAAAAGTCAGAATGGAATTGAGACATTGACCCATACATCCTACTCCTGGTGGATACATCCAAGATTTTGAGCTTCACAGGGCTGTCCATGAGGTGAACTTCTAACTTGAAGCAGGACAATAACCTGAAGGATAGCTCCTTGAAACTCAAAATAATGGATTTACTCAGTGCCATATTGTCTACTCCCATAACCTCTAAGTCAAGTCAAGTAGTGGAAAGGGTCTTGGAACTCCTAAAATGAGAATATTTCTGCTGATTGACCATTTCCACAGTTTCCTATTGGCCACAAACATAGGTGGTTTCAACCACAACACGCCAAACACCTGTCTGAGAATGAGGAAGGACTCTTATTCAAGATGTAATAGCTACAGGATGATTTTGATGCTTTTCCAGATTCCATATCTATTCATTAGCACCTCAATGAAGCAAAGCTGTGCTATCTGAAGGCATACATCATGTTAGAGATTAAATACAAGATCTTCAGCACCGAGATCGGATTAGATTAAAGCAGAGTTACGGAACCTGTCTCCTCCTTTGGGCCACTTTGAAAATAACCACAAGCTCCGTGGGACAGATAATTGGGGGCAGGGATGCTTAAGGGTGCGTTCAGGGTGGAGAAAGAAGGAGGCGGGTCCAGATGATGCATCTGTGCCATAGAGCTATTCAAGGGCATCCCCTCATCTGCACTTCCTTCCCGTAAGATCAGACTTTCCGTTTTTGAAGGTCGTGACTGGATTTTCAGGCTAAATCCAAGAAAATTGGAACTGTGACAGCTCGCTGAACTGGAACTCAAAAAGGGAGATCTGTGAATACACACAGCCTACCAGAGCCAGATCCTAAGTTTTCTGGCTGGCATTTGCAGGTCACGCCAGTCAGTTAATAGTCAGATTCTTCAGACTAAAGTCACACTCTCCCTGTACAAGTGACTCCACTGGCTTCAGCCTTCAGCATCCCCTTGCGTCCTCCACGTGGGCCTAACCATCTGCCCCTTAGCAATTGGCTACTTGAGTGTTTCTTGAAACTTAGACCCTTTTTAAACAGGCCGTGGGTGTGTGTGTGTGTGTGTGCGCGCACGGCAGTGTGGGCAGTGCGGGGGGCACAGTGTCCACGGATGCACACGCACACCAATCACCCCACATCCCCATGCACCCCCACTCCCAGAACAATCGCTGGTTTGGCCAATTGCTCCGTGAGTGGGCGATGGGTGGAGGTGTGTGTGCGTGTTTCGCGGGAGCGAACACGCATGCACACCCGCTCGCTGCAGCAGTCCCACAGGTGGCCCCCATTGGTGCCCACGCAGCAGACGTGTGTGGGCATGAGTGGGCACGTCTTGTGTAAAAAAGGGCCCTAATCTAGAGAGAGAGTGTGTGTTACACTCAACCTTTGTTGATTGATTGATTGATTTTATTTCCAATGTTTATCTCCCACCTCTCCTGCCTGAGCAGCTTGAGGCGGCTTACAAAAATTTAAATGTTTTAAAATAGATCAACCAGAGGTGTGCACCTGGGACCCACGTTGTTATTCGGTTTTGTTTTTCATTTTCATTATTAAAACTGTTCTTATCCGTTTTCGTGAATAACGAAATTTTGTTTCTCGTTATTGGTTTGGCTATTGGTATCGGGATCGCGTGAAACAAAAAAATGATTTTCTGTTTCGTTTTTGGTTTTGTCCACGTGGGGGAGGGGGGAGGGTGTGTGTGTGTGTGTGTGTGTGTGTGTGTGTGTGTGTGTGGTAGAAGTGCTAATGGCAGAAGTGCCAGCAAACTATCTCATCATAGTCCCCCCCACCCCCATGCAGACACAAAGACACACACACGCACGCGCTGACAAAACCAGAAATGAAAACAAAAACAGCATTTTGGGGTTTGGGCAATACCGATACCAATAATGGCACCGATAACAAACAATGAAATTTCGTTATCGATTTTATTATTATCGTTTTCATTTTCGTTATTGTAATAATGAAAACAAAAAACTAAAATTTAAAATAATGAAAACAAAGTGCACACCCATTCTTTCTTTGTTTCTAATAACAATAGACTTTACCTTTTTACAGCTTTATTTTAAAATGTCTGGTATCGTTCTTTTGTCTCTCTCCGTTTACACACACCCCCTTTTCTAGTTACTTTGTCCTACCCACTCGCACTTGATGTCGCTGCCTCCTCCTATAGCCCTGTCCTGCATTCGCTCAGTTTCTATATTTCTGACTGGCTACGCTAATGCCTGAGGAAGGGTCCCAGCTAGCCTATTCTCAACAACAGATGTCAGTCCTACCAAAGAGAGCATCTAAACTACTTTGTCTCAGTTCCTTTTTGCAACTCAAGGCAGCCTTGCGGAAGGAAGCAAACACTGTTCGTGTGAGGGATGGTTTGTGGCTCACAAAACACAATCATGGGCTACGGGGCGGGGCTGGGTCTTATAGAGGGATGCCAACCACTCCCTGAAACCAGAATAGACCCTACACAGGCCACGCCAAAGGCATTCCTTGATGCTTTCCCTGAGACACATGGATTCAGTTGCTCAGTGAGAGCTCCAAGGGAGCTCTCTTTCCGGGGCTGCTACAAGGGCATAGTTATAATATCATTGAATCTTAGAGTCGGAAGGGGCATCAGAGGGCATCTAGTCCAACCCCCCTGCTCAATGCAGGAAATCCACAGCGACAGCATCCCCGAACGATGGCACCCAGCCTCTGTTTGAAACCCTCCAGTGAAGGAGAGCCCATCACCGCCCTAGAGTTTCCCTGTCAAACAGCTCTTACCATTAGGAAGTTCTTCCTAACGTTTAGCCGAAATCTGTTTCCTTGTAGAAACAGGCAGGTACGGCTGCACCGGGACAAACAAGACTTGGGGGGGGGGGGCACACTTCCTGGTGAAGCTGGGTCCCCTGCTATTGGGTGTTTTTAATGGGGGGGGTACCCACCAAGGTGCAATTCTAAGGGGCGGCTCCCAGCGTGGCTATTGTGGCCACAGAGTCAGCCTCCATGCACTCCCCCTGCCCCGGATCATGGGGGAGGGGGAAGCAGGACAGACTGGCCCTTGCAGGCGGCCTTTGCACTGTGAAACCTGGGCTCCCCGGCGCTCCCAGCCAATTCTTGTGAGTTGCAAAAGCCGCTTCCCAGGGTGGGACTATTGGTTATCAGATGAATCCGATAATGTTGATAATGGACGGTATCGGATTCATCCGATAATGCTGATCATAATATCGGATTTTTAACATTGCCGGTTTTACCAGATTTTTTTTTACATCTACGCCATTTAGTCAATGACCGCAGTGTTAAAAATCCAATATTCCAACATCGATAAATCTGATATCGGGAGATCTGATACAGATAAATCCGATATCCAGTAATCCCCCTGGAGTCCCACCCCTATGAATGGCAGACCTGGCTGCCACCGCTCATACCGGCAGGGTCTCCGTGGCCACCCGCTGTCACGCACCCATGTGGCCTGTCCTGCACGGAGCATTCTGGATTTCCCGGCTGCGCTCCATGCATAGCCATGGGCGGGTGCACTGAGGCTCACGGGAGCGCACATCCAGCCGCTCCGGGGTGGCCAGGCCATGTGGGGTAGCATCTCATTTGAAAACAGCCACTGGGAAGAGGTTGGTGGGGGGTATACGATCTTCTGCACTAAGGCCCCTTCCAACCTAGTTAAGCCCCTGCCAGGGGAGCTCTCTTTAGTCTTTCCAGGGCCGTTAGGGTAGTTAGTTACAGAGGGAAAAGACAAAATATTAATTCCTCAGATCACACACACACACACCCCGCCGTCCGCCCCCTCTCTGGGTGTTTTTAAATGTGATGGGAAGATGGGAGGGTCCACGGTGGGTGGGTGGGCGTTCTTCAGGGGGGAGTGCTTCAAATGAGTGCCCCCCCCTCCACATGGCTGCTCCATCCACGCCCCGCCCATCCAGTCCACTCACAGGGCCCTCTGGATTTCTCTGGAGCACCCCATGCGTGGACTGGGGGCACAGTGCGTGGGTCACAGGAGTGCACACACCCCCATGCACCGGCTTCAGATTAGACCTCCTGCACGTGGACGGTGAGTGTCCATGTGTGGACGTGTCTCATGTAAAAACTCTCTCTCTCACACACACATACACACACACACACACACACACACACACACAGAGGTCAGGTGCTAAGCCCCGCCCCCCCATCTCATAATCTCCCATTAACTCCATTAACGCCAGTGTGATCTGGAGAAACTCAATAAGGCCGTATTTATTTATTTATTTATTTATTTATTAAACAGATAATCTATTATCCAGCTATTAGGGGAAGGGGTTGGAAGAGGGGAATCTTGGCTCCTGTCCTTTTCTTCTTCACTACACCAAGGTTTTCCCTGGATAGTTTAGCCTCATCTCTATAATATTTATGAGTGAAACAAACCCATTCAATACTTCCTGACAACAAACCTTGCCTTTCTAACTTGATCAATGAAACACTCTAGCCCCCAGAAATATTTCTGTGCCTGCTGTGCTTTCTGAAAAGCCACCATCTCTCCTTATTTTGTTTGACTCTGCCCACCATTTTAATAAATGTTACTCTATCTTTCTGCCGATGCAAGCAGCACTGTAGAGAAACCAGGTGTCAAAGTCTGATTTCTCTTTGCATTTGGTTCGCTTCAGATCCTTAACCGATTTTATTGGTTGTGATTCACATACAACCTTCAACAGGAGAAAATCTTTACTCCCATCAAAATATTTCATGTAATTCTGAATTAAAAATCAATTTCTTAAAGAGTAACGTCAGTTTATTTTTAATTTACAGGGATGGCATTCTCTGGTTGCATTGCATTTATTTAACTTACTTATCAAGTAGCACTGTCAGCTGGTTACAGTTTTTAGTTGGTTAGCTGTGTTGCTTTTGACAAGTCCAGTTAATATAGTTTTTATTTTAAAAGGTACAAACCATTGGTCTTTATACCATTAAAAAAAAACCCACACAGTTATATACAAAAATATAAGTCATCACAAGATTCAAAAATTAAAGCAAACATCTAAAACATCTGTTTAATACCATTCTGGATTTTTGCAGCTGCTGTAGGAAAATCAGGTACTGCTTTAATAATCTGGGTCTTTTGGATACTTAGTACTTTGTAATATGTATCAAAAATTCTAACCTTTCAGCTGCTGTTACCAAATAAGAAGGGTCAGAGAATGGATCAATGGATTTAGGGCCAGAGAATGGATCAATGGATTTAGACAAGAATTCTTCAATTAAGTATTAAAATCAATTAAGTATTAAAATGCAAGGGAACTTCAGTGTATTGATGTATTTTTTAAAAAAACCACCTCTATACATCATTATTCATTGAT
This sequence comes from Sphenodon punctatus, assembly GCA_003113815.1. NCBI lineage: Eukaryota > Metazoa > Chordata > Lepidosauria > Sphenodontia > Sphenodontidae > Sphenodon > Sphenodon punctatus. Next base: position 4,983,081 of record QEPC01012679.1, on the reverse strand, counting down.
TTACATCAAAAAATGTTGGTGGTACTATTTTTTTATTTTATTTTTAATTTAAATCCCATTTTTTCATTGCCTGAAAATATTGTTCTAAATTTTTCAGCATTATTTTTGATGGTCTCTGTTTTAATTTGTGGTCAATGTGATATTTAAGCCAGCCAATTAATTGCTTTTAGCCCTACTATGCTAGGGCCCTAATGAGAAATTATTAATGCATTTTAAGATGAACTTTAAGATGGCTTTAAAAAGCAGATTCAGATCAGCTGCAGGAAGGTATTGAGCCTTGCAAAAGATTCGCCTCCCAGTGCAAATCAGACAGAATATGCAGATTTCACCCCTCTGTGATTTAATCACCTTCTTTGAAATTCAGTTGCCACTGTAAATTTCCAGCCACTGCGAAGGGAAGGAATTCTCTCTAAGCTGGATAATCGGAGTCGACATTTTTACTCAGGATGTTTTTAGAGGCGATGCTATATATCCCACATGGCCACCCAAGGACCCCCGGATCCGACTGCTCGTCTGAAGGTGAAGGGTTAAATGCCCAATTCCGTGAGCCATGGAGCACCCACTTCATGGGGTGTTTTTAAATGAGACAGGCGGAGGGGGGGAGGGGGTCCATGGTTGGTGCGGGGTGGGCGCAGGGACATTATGCTTCAAACGAGCACGCCCTCATGCACGACTGTGGACACACGCACACCATCCACATGGGGAAGCACTCGTGTAAATTTGGTGCGTGGGGGTGCATGCTCCACTCACCCATAGCCACGTACACTGCTGAGAAAACCGGCGTGCTCTGTGGCCGGGTTAGCCACGCTGGGAGCCCTCCGTTTGAATCCCTCCCCACGCACTCCACCGGAATGGGTGTGCCGTGGCAATACCGCTGGGCAGGCCCAGACCCCCCACCCCGCCACCCCCATCACTTTGCTTGTTTAAAAACACCCTGTGACAACAATTATCTCCCAGGAAGCTGTATATGTTGTACCCTGAAGATCTAACCTAAAAACGAATGGTGAAATAATGGGTAATTTCAGACGTTACGAGATCACGGTCAACCACAGTGAATTCCCTGTGGTGGTCGTTATTCCAGTAACGTCTATTTGATTTCCGCCAGATGGTGAATCAAACTCGGGATTCCTCAACAAACTCTCCTGTATCGAACTCAGGGAGGAGCTCTGGGTTCTGATTTGGCCAAAGGGGTCTGTTCTGACCATATTTCTCCTAAAAGCACCACAGCCCCCCCCCCCAAAAAACCCCACCTTGCTAGTGAGAATGTGGACGTCGCAATTTTCCCCCACCCTGGCAATTTGCCCTAAAATGGTTCCCACTCCCCCCTCCCTCCCTCCCTTTCCCAAGGCTGTTGGTCTTGCTTGGGGCTCTGTTTGTTGACTCACTTGAAGAAGTCCTCTTTGCAATACACGCTGTCGCCTCTGCTGAAGCATTTCTCGGCCAGCTGGGTTTGACAGTCGTGGCATTTCAGGCACTTGCTGTGCCAATGTCTGTCCAAGACTTTCAGGATGAATCTGTCCACGATGTGTTGGTTGCAACCGGCGCACAGAGGGATTTCTAAAAAAAAAAAAAAAAAAAGAGGGAGGGGGGATAAAAGCGATAAATACGGTGATTACTCGCTAGGTCTTCAACCTCCTTTACCTGCGCTTCTCACGCGGCCGAGGGAGAGAATTTCAATCAACACAGAAGCTAAAGAGTCCCCAGAGGCGCAAATCTCCAGCCGGTCATCAACTGGGTTATTTATTATTAGCAACAACCATCGCCAAAGGGGACCTAAACTGCTAGAAGGGGGGGAGAGATGCGCGCAGCACCTTCTAAATAGCCCCCGACCGATAGCCCCCAAACCAGCGCCTCATTTTAAACAGGAAAATGCGCGGAAATTCCGTTTCAAAAATGAAAATGCGCGGAAATCTTTGTTCAAAAAAGTATTAAAATGCACGGAATTTTTTTTTTAAATTAAAATGCGTGGAGATTATTTTAAAGAATTAAAACGCTCCGAGATTTGTTTATTTTCTAATGTTATTTCTGGACAGCGTCATTCCATAGGCTTAGGTTTTTTTTAAAAAAAATATCTTATTTTTTCGTCTGTCCATTTGAAATCCGGGGGGGGGGGAGGCTGGTTCTTTCCCTGGCAGCAATAGACACAGGACTGGCGCTGGGCTATTTTGAGACCCGATTCCTAACATCCATCCCCCTTAGTCGTGCGCGCAGTGCCTTTTTGAGACAGAAAGGCTCCTTCGATGCCCCCCCCCTCGTCTTTCCTGGGAGGCTGGGGGGAAATTGCTCCTATTGACCCCCCCCCCCCCCAAAGGGCCTGTTTGGGTGTCTAGCATGGTTGCAAAGGCGCTTCCAGGCGTCTGCATTCATCACAGACGGAAATCGAATCAAAAGATATTTTTAAAAAACGAAACGAAACAAAACCACAGGCAACGGGACTTCAGCCCGGCCCCATCGCTTCCCTGTCTCTGCTCTTCCATGATTATGATTTGAACATTGACAGGTTTGGGTGTTGTTTATTTTCCGTCTATTTTCATTTCCAAGATGAAACGCTTAATCTAAGCGGCGACACCTCGGGACTTTGCAGCAGCCCCGGCATTTCGCGCCTCAACCAGAGAAGAGCCCAGAGGAACCGGGCGGCAAAGCTTTGTGGCTGGTGTTAGTTACTGAGTGGACCGGTCGGAAAGAAGTAGAAACAGATGAGAATCAGTTAGCCTTGGCTTGAGGACTGAGAGAAACTAGCAGGCGGTAGCAGTAACAGCGATAATAATCACAGTAGTGGAAGGGTAAGAGTCGGGGCCCTTTAACTAAATCAATAATAGCCATAATTAATGAATAGGAACAGCAAATTAATTAACATGGACTGGATGCCCCTTGAGTTTCCTTCCAATCCCACAATTTTATGATTCTATCGGGGTAGGAATAAACAGCATTATTAGTATTAGTATTAGTAGTATTATTATTAATATTATTATTATTAATAATAATAATAATAATAATAATAAAAAATACACAATCAATTATCAATAAATGGAAACGCTAAAGTGCTACCATTGTCCTGAGTAGGCTGGACTCTCTAGCTCAGATTTTTTAAAAGACTGCTTGCTCGAATTTCGCTACTCCGTGTTTAAAAGGGCTGGGCACCAATGTTAACACCCAGCGATACCAAATCAGACCTTCATTCTAGACGGTAACAAGCCCCCTCGGGGCAGAGACCTGATCCTGTAGTCCCCACGCCTCAGCGGCCAGGGTATAGAAATCATGACTAGCCTCAACCATATTAATACCACACAAGGCAAGACTATCGGTATCTAAAAGGCAAAAGCAGTAGATCTCATTCCGTGGCTCGACAGTCGTGGGACCAAGCAGCAATTTTTTTGAGCCACACCACCCCCCGAAACGCAAGGCAGGGCTAGCCACGAAAGCCATCAAAGTGTAATTGCATGAATCATTTTTAGGACAACTTCATTTTTAAAGCAACGTCATCTTTCATCTGCCCCCCCCCGCCCCTGCAAAAATAACCAACACCTGGAAGGTCGATGCCAAGCCTTGAGAAGAGTCATTATAGTCTGAATATATATATTTATTTATCCCCCCCCAAAAAAAAAAAATAAATTAGGGCAATTTACAACTATATAAAATATGCATGCATGAATCCCTCCAAGCCTCCCCACCCCATCCCCGCCTGCTAAACGTTTGGTTGAACAGAAAAATCTCCCATTGCCTTTGAAAAATGATCCCATATTATTAAGGAATTCGTTAATAAATGAGTTGGTTGCTTTGCCTTCCAACTCTAGGGGGGAGGGGCTAATAATAAACCACGTGGGGGAGTTGTCAGTCAAAGCCCAGATCCTTCCTTTCCTCTAACCCCCCCCCCCCCCCCAACTCCCCAGAGAACCCAGGACTCCTGGCTCCCCCCCCCCCCCCCCCAAGTGCCCCCTCGAAACCATGCAAAGCACCCGCTAATCTCCGACTCCAGCCTTGGCATCCCATGCTCGCAGCTCCGAGGAACTGTCCAGCACCGCAGCCTCTGACCTGCTCGCTCACACGCAGACCCAGGAGATCCAAGCTGGGGGGGGGGAGAGGAGGGGATTAGGGTTCCCAAATTACCCTGTCTCCTAACCCAAGACTATTCCCTCCTTCTGCTCCTCGCCGCTTAATCCGATCCTCTCTTGAGACAAGACACCCCCCACCCCCTAATACACTCTCTTCAATTGCTATTCTCTCTCCTGGAAATGTCCTGCCCTAGAGGCCTGGATCAGCCCCCACATTTCCCTCAAATCCCACTCCCTTGCTTTCCAAGCTCTTACCTGGCATGGGGAGTCCAGGAGAAGGCGGGGGGCTGTTGTGCCTTCCTCTCAATTAGGAGCTGTGGGTGGGATCTTGCCTGCCCCATTGGAGCTGGGGGGAGGGGATTTGCCAGTTCAACCCCCCCCCCAATCACTTTGCCTTTGACTTTCCCCCCCACAGCACAAATCCTGCCTCCTAACCAGTCTCTAACTGGGGAGAGGGGAGTCAAATAGCCTCAGTCACTCCTCCCCCCCCCCCCAGTTAGGAACCCCGCACCCTGCCTCCCCCCCTGTAAATGCTGAATGATAGCTGATACCCCCTCTCCCAATCACACCCAAACTGCCCAAGCTGCTTGGAAACGGCTCCAGGCGAGAAGGGAGCGAGAGATTGGATTCACTCCGTCAGCTGATTTTTAGAGCCCCCTGGCCTCCTCTCGGCTCCCCGGTGTCAGTGTGTAGAGGATGGGAGGCCGGGTCACGTGAGCAAGAGCTTTAATTTCAAGCGAAGCAAGGAGAAGTGCTGCGTGGAGAGGGCGGAGAGGAGAGAGAGGGCGGAGAGGAGAGAGAGGAGCAGGGGCTGGTGGAGGGAGAGGAGCAGCGGCAGGTGGAGAGAGAGGCGCAGGGGCTGGTGGAGAGAGAGGCGCAGGGGCAGGTGGAGAGAGAGGCGCAGGGGCAGGTGGAGAGAGAGGCGCAGGGGCTGGTGGAGAGAGAGGGGCAGGGACTGGTGGAGGGAGGGAGCAGGGGTTGGTGGAGGGAGGGGGCAGGAGCTGGTGGAGGGAGGGCGCAGGGGCTGGTGGAGAGA
>QEPC01012679.1:4892780-4968928 GCA_003113815.1 Sphenodon punctatus | reverse complement strand
GGGGGGGGGGGGGGGGGGGGAAATGATCAATCCATTTCCATGGGGATAGAAGATTTCCTTGCTAAAGGGGGTCCCCTGGCTGCCCCCCATGAGCCTCTTAAACGAGGCCGGTTGCATTTCCTTTGGGGGCGGCTTTATGGGGTTGATTTCGATCGCTTTCTCTTGGGGGGGAACTTCTCAGCCCGGTACAGAAACCCTCATCCTCTTCCTCCTCATATTAATTCCCGAGGATGATCAACGACTCGAAAGAAATACATCTCCCCCTTTCCTTCCCATCGCATCTCCGTCATTTTGCAGAAGACCCCCCCCCCCAATATTATTTATGATCCGCCGCGACTGGGGATAAATGACGTTTTCATGGAGTTATTTCTATCATTAATTCGTCTTCGGTTCCTTCTCCCCCCCCCCCTCTCTCTTTCCAGCAAAGAAAAAAACAAAAAAAAAGTATAGGGCTGATTTATGGCGAGAATGGTGCAATTAACTCGATCTGGATAAATACATTTGCTGGTGAGTGGAGTGCGAGGTGGAGAGAAAAGCCTTTGCTGCTGCTATAAACTCACCCCTGCCTCCTGCTTAAGGGAAATGATTTAAAAATAAAATAAATTAATATTATTATTAATTATTATTAATAAATAATAATAATAATAATAATAAAAATAATAATAATAATGGGGGCATTATTAATCATCCTCATCATCTAAAAGACTAAAGATGCAAAGAAGGGGTTAGTCCACGGCGGGGTCCCCACGTCCCCAACGCGAGTTCCATTGCCGGATCCTTGCGCCCCCCGCGTACCTTTCCGCGCCTCCTCGTTTTGCGCCAGCAGGGCGAAGAGCATGTCTGTGTTGGAGGGATCCTTGCCGGCGCTCAGCTCCTTAAGCGCTTCCATCTTGCATTGCCCCTACAACCCCCCCCCCCCACAGGAAACAAAACTGGGGGGTGCTGGAAACCCGCCCCCCCCTCCTCTCTCCGGGGTTGCCCAAGGCAAGTTCGGCGACCCCGACCTGGCCCAGTCTCTAGCCCCCAGACCATGCGCCCTGCTCCGTGCGCAAAGCGCCACTGTCCCCCTCCAAAGCTCGCCACGGCCCAAGCACCCACCCAGCGAGGAGGTGCCCGCCGCTCGCCAATGCAGGCGAGAGGGAGTTGCTCTCAGGAGGAGCGAAGCGGCGCGCAGCAGCCACTTACCCTACCCCCCCTCCATGAAACGAGGCGGATGGAATATCATCACCGCCATCTCCAGAGGGGCACCTGCCTCCAGGGGCCGAGAGAGACCAAGGGGGCCGTTTATCATCTTTATTGGGGGGGAGGGGGGTCATGAATTTTATGTCTGAATGTGACTGGGGGGGGGTAGAGGGATACTTTAATGACCCAGCAATTGTTTTTTCTGATGCTGGAGCAGGGGGAGTCAGATTTGGATGGAGGTGGGGATTGCCCTCTCTGTTTGGGAGGGGGGGGGCTAGAGATAAAGAGGGAGAGAGATGGGTGAGGAATTGGGTAAGGGGGCAGAATTGGGGTAGAAAAAATATTCGTTCCCCCTGACTTTTGGAAGTCCCCAGGTATAACAGCTTTCCAAGGAAAGGGAAGGGCTTTATTATTTTGCATCTCCCTAAAAACCCTGGGAATTTATTTGGTGTGGAGGGTGGGTGGGTGTGGGTGTCAATTTGGAGGGTTTTTAAAAAAACATTATCCTCCAGAAAAATATGCTCCTTTGAGCATATACCCGCCCCCTCAATCCTGACCCCACTGAAGTTGACTTTGTGAAGGGGAAGATTAAACCCTCCTCTTTATTCCAAATCCCTCCCCCAAACCATGGGATGGGGCGAGGTGGAGGGATGTCAAATTTGGAGAAGTTTTGTTGATCCTTCAGACAAATGTGCTTGTTTAAGGGGTGTGTGTGCTGGATCATAGCCCCACTGAAAACTGATTTTAATGACATTTTTATGGGGCTTCCTCATAATCCCAAATTCCCCCTCCCCTCCTTAAAAAAAAGAAAAGTCTCACAATAAAACGCCTTGGATTTTGGAAGTGGGGTGTCAAATTTGGAGACTTAATATATATTTCTCCAGGAAAATGTGCTCCTTTGGGGGAAAGGGAGATTCTGGCCCCACTGAAGTGAATATCAGAATTGCCACCGACTTCAAATAGGGGTCAGGAATTGAGCCATGGCTTCTACAAACCTTTTTCCAGGGTCAACCTTAAGTGTGGAGGTCAGAATGAGATTCCCCTTTCCAGGATCGGGGTCTGCTGCTCAAGGGCATGGCTATTGTAGAGACAGGGGGTGAAGCTGCCCAGAGCCCCATGAGCCTGGGAGGGGAGTGGGAGACAACTCCCTCCCCCTTCCCTCTTCTGCCCATTCCAGCCCAGCCATGCCCCTAAGCTCTCACGGTAACCCCAAAGCCCCAAGGATGAGGGCCTCTTCCTGATTCCCTATGGGCTCCCACTCAGCCTCCACTCTGTAAACCTTGCAACCAGCCTATCACCCTGTAGGCAAAGAGAGACCCGGTAAAACGCCGAGATCATCATCATCATCATCATCATCATCATCATGTTTACTCAGGTTTCACGAGCAAATAAAAAATAAGAATATATATTAAAATAAAGTACACAGAGATGAGCTACTCTACAATAGGGATTCTTACATTTCCAAATTGATGATGATGATGATTGATTGATTGATTGATTGATTGATTTACTGTCCACCCTTCCCCGGAGACTCAGAGGTACTAAGAAAGTGAATATAAAACCATGGATAAAATAAAAATCCAATTAAAAAACCCAAGGGGTATATCAAAATCCCCACTGAAAAAGGAAGCTCAGACCCTATCCCTGCAGACCAAATGCCTGACCAAGAAAATAAGTCTTTACATTGCCTCAGGCTTTACAGCTCGATTCTGTTAATAGCTTTGGCTCCTGCGGACTAATTGAAGCCAAATTTTATAAACGGGAAGAGAGCCCAAAGAAGAGGAGGGATTCAACATTTTTAAACCTTAGGTGCAGCTGGTCTGGAGATAGCATGGGTTCTTTTGGAAATAAATAAATTTTGGAGCCCAAATATCCCATTGGTTTACACTGAAAATTGACCCAATTTGGAAAACTGGGTTTCATTAGTTTGGGAACTGGCTCCATGGGACTTCTGGTTTGAAGCTTCTGCCCAGAAAGAGACCATAAAAGTACTAGCCCCAAGAGACATCCATCAGATGTTTACTCCAGAGTAAATCCATGGAAGCCTTACTGCAGTGCAAGGGAGCAGCTGTCCCGCGGCTTAAGATTCTGGGGGGCCCACATCCATGTGAAATGTGTGCATAGACTAATGGGTGATTAGCACCCAATGGAGACTTATTAAGAGCATGGGGATTGGGGGGGGGGGGGGGGAATCTATTCCATCTTCCACATCAGGACCCATTTCAACCTAACTATATCTCTGGACTTCTAGAGTTCTGTCTGGACTCAAAGAAAGCAAATTAATATTTGGTTATTTGGGGGGAAGGAGGGAGAAATTATTTTTTCACTTTGCGCCTGTCTGGCCCTGGAATGAGGGGGGACCCCCACAATCCTAAGTGGTTAAAAATAAAATCTCTTCTGTTATTTTTCCCTCTCCCCTGAAATGTTTATTTACCCTTCCTGGGTGCTGTACACTGGATAGTGTAGCTAGAGAGTATCCTGCCATGGATCAGGGGTTCAGGCTAGATACCCTTCCGTTTAATTCTAAGCCCTGTTCTAGTCAGGCCTTATCCAGAACCCACTGGGAAAATTCCCATTCGCTTCCATGGTGGACCAGGCAGAGATCAGAGCTGTGGGGCGCTGAAATTAGGGACGTCCATGATGTTCCTTGCAGCTGTGAGCTGCAGAATAAGGGGCATCCTCTGGCGCTAGTTTTAAAAGGGGTTTGGATAAGTTCTTGGAGGACAGGTCTATTAATGGCTGTTAACCAAGTAGTAGGCTAGGTGGGATGTAATGTAACCTCTGAGTGTTGGGGGCTGGAACAACAGGGTCTGGGTTGCCCCATTGTGACCTGCCCGGTACTTCGGAGATTGGCTGCTGTCGGAGACAGGATGCTGGGCTGGATGGATCATTGGTCTGACCCAGTCTGGCACTACTTATGTTCTTATGTTCTTGTAAGCTGTAGGGCTCTGAAATAAGGGATGTTCTCTTAAAATAAATGGCATCCCTTTAAATAAGGAGACACTTGGCAGCTGTAAATTCACGCGCGCGGGGGGATGGAAATCCCAGAATCGTGTTGTTGGTTCTAGAATCTGAACCTTGGGAGCAGCTGTGCGGGCNCATTAGATAAACGTGGGTAAATCTCCATATATTTGGGATAGAGGTGTTTGTATATAAACTAACCCGTCTATATAAGATGGCTATCCTGCATTATACACACATTAGACAGTGTGTATGAGCAGAAGATACAGACAGTGAGATATAGGTTACTATATAGAATAATATATAGAAACAGTGATAGAAATAGCAATACATTATATAGATTATATCAAACTTATACTCTAAAATTGGATATAAAAAATTTACACACAAGAGACGGAGTAATTATACATCAAATTCACACACATATATAAACACACACAGGGAGTAATTATAGCTACACATATAAAATGACACTGGGTGCGTATGCATAGATATATGTTACACATATAGAGAGACACAGTAGTAAGATACGTTTTGGAGAGCTAATGTGTGTGTATCTATGAACGGACACACACATACACATTCGGTGGTGTGTAGGGATACAAGGTATAGTGTGTATGTGTGTACATATTTACACATACACTAATGGACCGTGTGTGGACTCTACATATCATATATCCCTATCCACCCTCTAAAGTCTCTCTCTCCGCACACACAGGCGTGTCGGTGTGAGAGATGCAGGATAAAGGCACGGCGCTGGAGGTTCCAGGCAGCACATCGGGATACAGATGTGTGCCCATCAGCATGTGAATGTAAGGTCTAACCCATCTGTCTCAGCTCCATACAAGTGAGCCAGCTCTTTCCAAACCCATCAGAGGACCAGCTTTCGCCACCCCCACCCTCCTCCCTTTGGAGACAGACGGGGGTGGGGTGGGGGTCGCTTTCTCTCCCTTCCCAAAGAAGAAGCGAAACAGCAACTTTCCCCAAACCAGGCTCGGGTGGGGATGGTTTTGAAAGGGCATCCAAGCCCGCAGGAAGGCCCAGGGCGCTTGGCTTTCCATGGGATAAAGGGTGGAGGGGGGACGGCGACAACCCCAAGCGCCCCCTTAATCCATCCCCCCCCTCTCCCCTGTTAGGGAAGTTGTCACTTCCCTCCCTCGAAGTCGCCCCAGGAGCGTTGCCAGTCGGGGGGGGGGGGGGGGTTGGGAAGTCTGGGGCAGACTGGGGGGGAGGGGGGGGGGAGGGGGTTCTACCCGGTCGGGGGGGGGGGGGGGGGGGGGGGGGGGGGGGGGGGGGGGGGGGGGGGGGGGACGTTTGCTCCCTGGGGTGGGCAGATCAGTTCTCCTGGCTGGGGGGGTAAAAACCGGGACAAGACCCAGCCCCCCTCCCGTCTTAATCCATTATTTAATTTGTTTGTTTGTTTATTTATTCCCCCCCCCCCAAGACAACTGTTTACTTTGGCGGAGCTGGGCAGCTCAATAAAATGTTAAGGACGGCAACTCCCTGATAAATTTTATTGACACTGATCTTTCCAGGCGAAAGGTGCCTGGGGAAATCATGCCTAGTGCTGCCGCCGGCCCCTGCAGATGAATCCAAAATCAATGCCCCATTTGCCTGCATTTTCCGCGGATAGGAAACGCATTTTGGTGAAAGGTGCCTCCATGCTTCAATGTTCGGCCCAACTTTTAAGCTTTAATAATATTTTATGTCGTATTGATCGCCACCCCCTGAAGGAGCCCGGGACACTAATGGTATCAAATGAGAAACACTTAGGGCCGAGGAGTGATAGAAAGGGCAGGGGGGGGGGGGGGGAGAAAGGCACATTCTTTCCTGCCACTAACACCCCCTTTGCCCAAGGGTCTAGCATTGCCCCCCAACCTCGCCTTCTTGTCACAGGCAGGGAAACCCCGGCCAGGAAAACTCAGGAAGCCCCTCAACCAGCCCACGGGCCCCCCAAGATAGACCACCCATGGGCGCCTGGTTGCAAAGAACTGACGACTCGGAGGCAAGGCTAGCTCTGCACGCGGATTTGGGGGGGGAGCGCACGGATGGGGGGGAAGCTAGGGCGGCAGAGCCCCCTTTCTGAGTACCCCCCCCCACTGCCCACAAACTATCCTCAGAACACCCTCCCCTCCCAATACTGGGCTGAGCTGTACAGCGACAGGGTGTCTTCTTCCAGGTGTTATATAAATACTTAATCAATAGAAATAAGAAATGATAATTAATAAATAATAGCCTCTTCCCTGGGTTCCTTGGGCAAGAAAGTGTGTTTTCAGAAGAGACATAAATGTTTGCAGACAAATCTCTGCTTCCCTGGGGGCGGGGTGTCTATAAATTAGTTTGGGGGAAGGAGGGTATATTATTACAGTTGAAGGCCCCGATCCACTTACCACTTACGCCGGATTCACTCCTGTTAAGGGGGTTAATCCGGAGTAAATGATCTGTGGATCGCGGCCAATATTCCAGACTTTCGGAACAGTGGGGAGCCCAGGAGCTGGGCCGGAACCCGAAACGAGAGTGCCCAGATTGAGTCCTGCCCCATTCCAGGCGATGGAGGTTTTCACGGGTGGGTTCAGTGAATGGAGGACACTAGAGTTTAGGGAGGTACATTCACTGCCGCTCTCGGGTTACCGGGAGTCGCTTCGAGCAGGAGCAAAGGTTAGCAGGAGGCGAGGCGATTTCCCCCAAAACGGCGAGACGGATCAACTGGTGCAAAAAGGAGCGAGGGGGGTGAGGAGTGATGGATTACCATCCGAATTCACTGCCCGGGAGAGAAACAAGTGGAAGAGGAGCGGCAGGAGAGCATATCCAGTGGGGGGATCCCAGGGCGATTGGGGGGGGGGCATGAGGGCAGTGCCCCCTAAAATGTTCCAAAACCCTATAGAATCCCTGCCCAGCCTCCAATCCTGTACACACACACACACACACACACACACACACACACACACACACACACACACACACACTCATCCTCGCCTTGAACCCAGCTCCATGAGCCCGGGTTAGGCTAGGATTGTGGGAGCTCTTCTACCAAGGGAGGAGAGGGGTTTCGGCCAGGGATCCATCAAACCGGGATTGTCTCGTGGAAAAGAAGAGAGAATTGGGATTGGGATTAAATAGCGAAGAAAGTGTGAAATGATTAAAACAAGTGACTCAGAATCTGGAAAGAAACTTTCTCATCCCCCCATGGGATGCTCTGACCTCATTAATAATTCGTGCGAATGCCCCGCACATCCGTGGCAGGTTTCGGAGCTTGGGGGGGGATATCAGGCAGACGTGCCCATTTCTCGACCCTTCCAGAAGAGGAAGAGCTTTCTGCCGCTGTCTCTATTCCTCTCGAGTAAGGGATCCTGGCGGAGCGGGAAGGCCCCTCGATTAACAGGATCCACTAGATCCCAAAGCGGCAGGCAGCTGCTGGTCCAAGGAAGAGGCATTTCTCCTGCCTGCCAAGGGCCTGATCCGGCCCCCTGCAAATGTCCCCCTGGGTGTCAGAGCGGTAGGATCGGCTGGCAGTAGGGAGGCCTCCTGCACTGGGAGGGGATTTGCGTAGTGAATCCTGGCTGCCCCTTCTGGGAGACCCCCCCCCCCCACGCTTTCCCTGTGTGACCCTGAACTGGGACAACGGCTGCGCTCCCCCCCCCCGCCTGGAAAGGGAGGGGCTGGGCCGAGAGGGCAGAAGGGAGGAGGGGAGCTCGCTGACAGATGACAGCAGCCAGTGATGGAGAATCCCGGGCCAGGCACGCGTTCTACAGCTGTCCCGAGCCGCGCCAACAATGCGCCCTCATTAACCATTCCTAAGGGGGGGGGGGGGCGCACCGCGCGACAGAGGGGCTCGCTTTGCACCAAGGCAGCGGGGAATGGCTGCAAACCCCCTCCCCCCAAATGCAAGCGCAGAGCATAGCGCTCCAATCCTGCCCCCGTTGAAATGAATCGGAAATTTGCCCACCCCTCCAGTGGAGTCAGACTTTGGAGATTTCTTCCACAACACCCCCAAAATGCGATCCGCGATGCGCTGGCACCACCCGCGCCCCAGTAGTGAAGAGGGGAGTCATGGGGGGGGGCATTCTCTCCCTGTAACCCCCCCCCGAAATAAAATGCGCTCCAAGTTATCCTCATTTCCCTAATGGGGGGGGGGGGCTGAGTCCACTTCAGAAGGCAGCCCGGCACGATATCCTAGCTATCGACCTGCCGTGCCCCCCACGCCGGTGACAGTGGGAGGCAGCCTACAGAGCGACAGGGGCCAAAACTTTCTTTGGCGAAATGCCCCCCCCCCCCCCAATTTCGGTGCCATTTCTTTGTCCCAGCGTTTGAAACTCCCTGCTCCAAGCTGGCTCTCCTGGAGGCGCGCTGTCGGAGAGTTCCTCTTGGCGCTTAGGGGGACGCCACAACCTTTGCTCTGGGGGCTTTGGAAGGGGGGAAAGGGGGCGAGGCTGAGACAGAGCGTGTGTGCGTGTGTGTGTGTCTGTGTGTGTGTGGGTGTGTCAGGCAAGGGGAGGCTGGCGTCGGTTGACCCTGCGTTGCCACCGGTGCGCTGCTTAGCATAACAAAGCGCAGGGCGGAGACGAGAGCTGTCCAGAGTGCTGAAAGGACGCGCCCAGCCGGGCAGGCGTGTGTGGTCCCTGCGCTCGCCCTCTCCCCAGACATACCCATACACGCGTCTAGCACAATAGTCTCCCGCCCCAACCATTGTCTTTATGCTGATCTGACCCTTCTTTTCGTTAAAAGACATCACCGCCCCCTCTTTTTTGTCTGCCTCTCGTCCATCCTAGCATTCGTTTCTCCCCTTCCTTCCTCTGCCCGCGATCTTAGGAGTGATTCCCCACTACACACACGTGTGTGTGTGTGTGTGTGTGTGTATGAGAGAGAGACAGAGAGAGGTGCGTATTGGGGTGTGTGTGTGTGTGTGCTCTCCGTTGCGAACTGATTTCTTTAAAGGAAAATTAAAAAGAATTCCAAGCTGGATGATCTCGGCTGGAATGAGACAGCCCCATAGAAAGAGACTTGAAATTTTAGACCAAATCAATTTTTAACCCACCCACCCCCGCTCCACTTTTTGCACCAAAAAAAGAAAACAACAACAACGCAGTTCTTAAAATTGCAGCCGGCATCCTGCAATTTTCAGATTTATTTTTGCAGATCGTGTTAATGAGAGACGTTAAGAGAACAGGGATCCAAGCTTAGATGCGTGGGGGGCGGGGGGACTTGAGAGAAATAGACCCTGTAGAATAGCCAAACCTAACCATAGCTTGAGGAAGTTGATAGACACAAGCGATAAAGGACATGCAATCCTCAAGCCTAGAAAGAAAGAAAATCAAAGATGCATTTTCTGCTGTTCTTCAAGACTTTTCAGATCTTTGCGTTTCTCTTATTTGGGTGGACAGTGAACCCAAAGGGACTCCAGCATTTTAAAAGTAAACCTGCTTGGGGTGTCGGGAGGGGGGGACAAAATGAGCAGGCGAAATGCGTCTTCTTAAAGGAGAGATCCATTAGATAAACGTGGGTAAATCTCCATATATTTGGGATAGAGGTGTTTGTATATAAACTAACCCGTCTATATAAGATGGCTATCCTGCATTATATGTAGCTATGCTAATCAGTTCGGCAGAGTTCAGCACCTGTCTCTTATACACATCTGGAGGGGTTATTACCATTTGGTTTTTACTGGACCCTTTTAGTAGATTATGCTTTGATTTTAATATCTTTATATTGTCATTTTATTTATGTTATGCANCATTAGATAAACGTGGGTAAATCTCCATATATTTGGGATAGA
This sequence comes from Sphenodon punctatus, assembly GCA_003113815.1. Lineage (NCBI taxonomy): Eukaryota > Metazoa > Chordata > Lepidosauria > Sphenodontia > Sphenodontidae > Sphenodon > Sphenodon punctatus. The sequence goes on along the minus strand of QEPC01012679.1, from coordinate 4,959,012 downwards.
GGTGTTTGTATATAAACTAACCCGTCTATATAAGATGGCTATCCTGCATTATACACACATTAGACAGTGTGTATGAGCAGAAGATACAGACAGTGAGATATAGGTTACTATATAGAATAATATATAGAAACAGTGATAGAAATAGCAATACATTATATAGATTATATCAAACTTATACTCTAAAATTGGATATAAAAAATTTACACACAAGAGACGGAGTAATTATACATCAAATTCACACACATATATAAACACACACAGGGAGTAATTATAGCTACACATATAAAATGACACTGGGTGCGTATGCATAGATATATGTTACACATATAGAGAGACACAGTAGTAAGATACGTTTTGGAGAGCTAATGTGTGTGTATCTATGAACGGACACACACATACACATTCGGTGGTGTGTAGGGATACAAGGTATAGTGTGTATGTGTGTACATATTTACACATACACTAATGGACCGTGTGTGGACTCTACATATCATATATCCCTATCCACCCTCTAAAGTCTCTCTCTCCGCACACACAGGCGTGTCGGTGTGAGAGATGCAGGATAAAGGCACGGCGCTGGAGGTTCCAGGCAGCACATCGGGATACAGATGTGTGCCCATCAGCATGTGAATGTAAGGTCTAACCCATCTGTCTCAGCTCCATACAAGTGAGCCAGCTCTTTCCAAACCCATCAGAGGACCAGCTTTCGCCACCCCCACCCTCCTCCCTTTGGAGACAGACGGGGGTGGGGTGGGGGTCGCTTTCTCTCCCTTCCCAAAGAAGAAGCGAAACAGCAACTTTCCCCAAACCAGGCTCGGGTGGGGATGGTTTTGAAAGGGCATCCAAGCCCGCAGGAAGGCCCAGGGCGCTTGGCTTTCCATGGGATAAAGGGTGGAGGGGGGACGGCGACAACCCCAAGCGCCCCCTTAATCCATCCCCCCCCTCTCCCCTGTTAGGGAAGTTGTCACTTCCCTCCCTCGAAGTCGCCCCAGGAGCGTTGCCAGTCGGGGGGGGGGGGGGGGTCCGAGCAATTTTTGACTACACCAAGCCACAAGGGCGCAGAGGAAATCGAGCAGCTCTCCTTGCCTGGGCTGGGGGGGATCTTCTAAAGAGAATGAAATCCCGGGCTGCCTGTTCTTCTGATCGTCCTACAAAGACCTTCCCTCTAAACCTAGAGTCTGCCCCCCCCCCCTCCGTATCTAGGTCACAGCCCCATCCTCCACCAAATTCCTACTCCTCTGCTTGGGAGTTGAGCTCCACGTGGGATCAAATTGACAATCCCCCCCCCCCCCCCCCCCTTCTAATCTTTTGTCTGGGAGACTCCCTGCTTTGCAGAGACACGTGGCTCTGATTTGTCCTAAACATTGAATTCACCCTGTTTGAAGAGACTAGGGCCACGATCCACACCTCGCTTACTCCGGGGTAGTTCCATTACTCTGGAGTAAGTGGAGAGTGGCTCATGGTCAAAAAGCACCTCCTTGGGGAGGGGGGAGTTCTGTCTGTGTACCCCCCCCCTTCCTAGTTGCTCTGATAATTATGGTTGTTACCGTGAGCTCCTTAATCTGCCCCAATCCCTTTACCTCCTGCTTTGAGAGGATTTGCAAATTAATAAAAGCAGCTTAAGGGCACAGCCCACAAATACATATGTTAGCATTGCTTTTTCCAAGGGGGGGGGGGATAGAAAGAGGTTGCAGGATCCAACAGGCTGCATAGGGTGGCCACTCCCTTAGGCCAAAATGGGAGCCTGAGGCTCAAAAATGCAAAAGGTGACGACCCTAACCTGGGTGGGGTGGTCCCGTCCCATGTGCCAATTGTAGAGCAATACAGCTTGCAGGACTGCATTGGCGCCAGTGTAGCCCTGCAACCTGTATTCCTCATAAGTGTCCTCTACAATTTGCATATATGGGCCCCCTTAAACCTGAGGGCAAAGGCTGCCAGTGTTTCAGCCAAGTTGAAGCGTCTCTGGTTCTGGTTGGGGAGGGGAGACCAAAAATTCGGGGATTCCAGCTTTCCTGGGCAGATACAAAGTGGGGGGGTAGGGGGGGAGAGCTTTGTCCTGGGCAAAAAAATAAAATTTAAAACCCTCCCTTCTGGATTCGCTATAATCCCAGTTTGGGGGCATAGTCAAAAGGATTCCAAAAGAATCTTTCAGTTTCCCAACTCAATATACCGACTGCGATACCGCTATACCAACTGGGAATCGATACATCCGAAAATCAGGACTGAACGTACCCGATTTGTCTGGTTTCTTTTTTTTTTTAAAGGTATCCGATTGCTACCTGGGTAACCTGCCAGGTACCCGAAAAAGCAGGTATCACCGGCGGGTACTAAGTTTTGTGCTGGTTTCAGCACTAATATTTTATATGGCTAACAAAGCAAAACGAATTCTTAGATTTGCCAGACAAGGGTTGAAAACAAACCAGATGAGAGTAGCCCCCACCACGTGATTGGCCACCTGCTCGTTTATTAGGTGGTTGCTGGATGTTCGCCCCACCCACCACGCGGACGCCACGGAGCCCCCACACTCAGCATCATCTTGGGGAACGTGGAGCTTGCCCTGATGCTGGTGATTGTGAGCCCCTTAGGGGTAGAGACCTGTCTCTGACTGTGGATTATAGAGTGCCAGGTACATTGCTGGTGCTATATAAATAACAAAAATAATAAATAAATAAAATAATAATAATCCAGACTAATAATATGTCGGCATCCCGTCTGTTAGGTTCTGCACAGCCTCACGTGGATACAGCACCACAGAGTCACAGTGCGGGAGGGATGGCAGGGCGTGGAGGGGAAGAATGCCTGCCCGTCTATGAGGTTCACCCACTAAACACTGTGAGTGGGGGTTTCACACCCCAAACCTGGCCTCCAGCACGCTACCATCTCTTCAGTTAACACCCTATATGGTGGGAAACTGGCTCCCCCGGCTGCTAAGTTGTTCAAAGCAAACATTCTGCCACAAGCTTTCTATGGGGGCAGCAATTTGGAGTATTTCATTAAAATCCGAACTTATTTTAAAAAGGCGTTTAGGTTTTCCCAAGGCAGTTCCTCCAGGGGTATTGCTTAGAGCAGTGCATGGGTTGTGCCTGTGTAAATCCCATGGGGGTGTGCACTCCCGTGCCCATGCACGCCCAGAGGCACCAGACAAAACCGAGGTGCCACCGTGCGTGTGTGTGTGTGCCCATCTACACCCTCCCCCCACCCAGCGCGCACGTGCACACACACACACACGCACGCACACACACACACACACACGCACTGTGGCCTGTGTAAAAAGAGCCAGTATCACCACGAAAAGCAGCACTATGGATCAGATTGAAATTCTGGAGACACTTGCATTTTCAGGTGGAGGATCCCTTCTTAAAATTGAGGGAAGGGCCTCGTTTGACTCAAAACCTTGCCCTTGGTTTGCTCATACGAAGAAAGCCGTACAGCATTTAGGCTTTAAGGAAGACTCACTGAAACTTTTATCACTCTCTCTCAATTGAAGCATAAAATAAATCAGAATAATAAATATTTCCCACGCAGGAATAGGGATGGGAGTATCTGCAAATTATCGGTTACCGGTTTTATCAGATTGGATTAATCCGATATCGGATTTATTGGTATCGGTATATCGGTTTTTTAACATTGCCGATTTTCCGGATCTTTAACATTGTGGCCATTTTTAAAATGGCCGCAATGTTAAAAATCAGAAAAACTGGCAATGTTAAAAAGACTGATATGCCGATACTGGTATTTTCAGTATTATCCGATTAATCCGATACTGATAGTCCCATCCCTATTTAAGGGTAGTCAAACCCTGCTTAAAATGTATCAACATGAATTGTGCTAGTTAAACAGTTTGCATCATGTAGCTTGTCTGTTTTCAGGGGTAGGAAAACCATCACCTGGTCATCTGGGTCAAAAGTGCGCAAGCGTGCTCCCTTATCGTACCAGGTGACCTGCTTTTCTTGTGCAGCCAGATTCTCCCTCACTTGGTCCATCATGGTGACAAGTTTGTCTCGGAAGCCTAGCACATATTCTACTATCGAGGTCCTATTAGTGGGGATTTTCCCAGCCCACTCTTCCTTCACTAAGTCCAGGGGTCCCCGCACTCGTCTCCCAAACATTAATTCAAATGGGGAGAAACCAGTAGATTCCTGGGGCACCTCCCTATAAGCAAAGAGTAGGTGGGGCAGTTTTTCATCCCAGTTGTTGGGGTGCGTGTCCACGTAGGCCCTGAGCATCCCTTTCAGGGTCCCATTGAACCGCTCCACCAATCCATTCGTTTGAGGGTGGTAAGCTGTGGTTTTAATATGCTCAACCCCACAACATTTCCACAGACACCCCATTACATCATATAGGAAATCCCCCACCCACCCTATCTGTCAGAATTTTGGAAGGGAACCCCAGCTGGCAGAAGATCTTAACCAGCGCATTTGCCACTTCTTCTGTCTTCGTGGATCTCAATGGCACCGCTTCTGGGTAGCGGGTTGCAAAATCCACGAGGGTTAGAATATACTCCTTCCCCCTTCTAGTTTTGTTTTTTAGGGGTCCCACTAGATCCACCCCCACTCTGTGGAAAGGCTGTTTAATGATGGGTAATGGTTTAAGTGGGGCCCTCTGTTTATCCCCACTCTTCCTCACCCTATTGCAAGTCCTGCGAGACTTGTCAAAAAGTCTCACAGGACTTGTAATAGGCTGTGGCATTTTGAACCAACTTGGGCCAATAGAAGTTTGTCAGCAGCCTTTGGCGAGTCCTGTTTATTCCCATGTGTCCCGCGCAGGGGATATCATGGGCAATCGTCAGGAGTTGCTGCCGGTATCTCTGTGGTACTACCAGCTGGGGATAGGGCTCCTGGGTTGCTTCTTTCCCTGTGGGGACACATATCCTATAGAGTAGCCCCTTCTCCCAGACGTACTGCTCTCTCTGTACTGGTGTGAACTCCTCCAAGCGATCCTTAGCCACGCCTCTAAGTTCTTGCAGGCTGGGATCCTTGGTGAGGTCTAGTTTAAATTCCTCTGGGGAAAATGAGAACTCTACCTTTTCTTTAAACAGCCAGGCCCTCAAGCCAGAATAACTCCGTTCCCAATTTCTGCTGCCTGAGCGTACAGAGGTGTATTCGCTAACACACACACACACACACACACACACAGATCTTTTTGATCAGAAAAAGGAATATTACTTTAATGGTATTTTAAACCCAGCATCACAGGCTACAACCATGTGAGGTACTTTGAATCCTTGAGCAAAAGCAATTGATCACACACAGTTAAGCTCGAGGCACTCCATTACTGGTCCCTAAGATGAAACATACAATTACAGCTTCAGGTGCGCCTTTGCCTTGCAGCAAAGGGGTTCAGTCCTCAGGTTCAGTTTTGTCCAAACTGGCCAGGAGCCATTCCCTTAGCTCCATAGCAAACAGGTCAGTGTCTCTCAGAGCCAAACATAAGTAAAGTGGAAGTCTTCCCCCCTGAGAGGTGTGGCTTTTCTTTTTAAAAGCCCCTTACCTCTCATTCGTGATTGGTCCTTGGGAGGTTACCTGGCTGTACCTAGTCCAATCAGAGAAAGATCCCCCCAGCCATGCCGGCTGCAGGCCCCTTCCCCGGGTATTGCAAAATCCCGCCATGCGTCCGGTTTCGAAATCAGGCCGTGTCAAGCTGGAAGCCAGAGTGTCAGTGAAGGTCACATGGAAAGGGCAGGGTTGCTCCTGGCAGCTTCTGCCACAAAGCCCAGTGTCCCCCTAATTACCTCCCATTCACTACTCTCCTCCCTCTATCTGTGACCCTCCTCCTAGTTGTGTCTCCCCCCAAAAAAATGCCCCCCTCCCCCCCAGCTTTCTTGGCTATGCCACTAGTTTGGAGCCATTATCGCATGACTGACATCATTCTGGAAATGTATATTTTATTAACAATATAGATTTAATCAAATTGGATTTTAAGGCCATGGCTGGTCTGGTGCCAGGTAAAAATGAAAATGAAAGTAAAGCCTTTTCATTCCCAACCTGTCCCCTGCCAGCGTGATTAGACAGGAAAAAGCAGGCAACCCTCTTTGCTGCTTCGGAGCCTCTGCCTCCTCAAAAAACGTTACTGCGTCTACTTAGACAAAAAGGGGACCAATTGGTTTGCTCTGATCAAACTCTTCCATTCTCTCTCGGAGTAAGGGTGGGATCCTGCCCCCATTAGAGACAATGGCTCAGTGACCCTTGGTTTTTTTGTTATTGTTGTTAATAATTTCTATAGCCCTCCATCCAGTGTTGAAAGTGCTTTACAATCCCTGTCTAGTTCATTCTTACAATAATTGGATTTGGACCTGGCTGCTGTCACCCAGGTCTTCAGAACCTCAAGGCTGGACTACTGCAATGTGCTCTTCTTGGGGCTGCCCTTGATGACTGTTCAAACGCTGCAGCTGGTGTTAAGCATGGCTGCCCCACTGTCTGGTAGGGGTGGGCCGTAGGGAGCACATCATTTTGGTTCCCAAAATTGTCTTCTGGCGGGGGTAGGTCACTGGGACCACATCGTACTGGTGCTCCGGTGTCTGCGCTGGGTACCAATAACATTTCAGGCAGCCGGGTTTCCCGCGGGGTCACATTTGAGCGGGCGTTCTTGGATGACCACACCACGGCTTTGGAATTCCCTCCCCGTAGATAGTCACGTCTCCCCGGGATCTCCCTTCCTTTCGTAAACACGGTAAGACCTGGCTGTTTCACCAGGCATTTGGTAAGGGGGATGGGTAGTGGGGGGGGGGGAGGGGTTATTACCATTTGGTTTTTACTGGACCCTTTTAGTAGATTATGCTTTGATTTTAATATCTTTATATTGTCATTTTATTTATGTTATGCACCACCCTCGGCTGCCACTGGGCAGGAGGGAGCGGTCTAGAAATTAAAAAAATAATAAAAAAATTCATGGTGGTTTTGATAAACCCTTAAATAACCTGGTTCCAAAATATTCAAAAGGCTGCATCCCCCTCCCCGCCCTATGGTCCCCAAGGTCAGGGTGTGTGTGTCACCTGCACCCCCATTGCAGGTAGCATCTGCCTGCCAAGCTGATAGTCAGTTGTTGGCTGTGGTTCATTTACAGCTTTGAAAATCTCTTCCCCTGGAGATTTGTCTGAGCCTGCTCATCAGCCAGAGCAACGGAAGACTGCTCTGTTCAGGCATTTAGCAGGCAGGGGTAAGAGTCAGAGATGGCTGGGATGGAGGACTTTAATTCTTTTTATTTTATGTGTGACTTTCTAATCCAGGCCTTCAGGAAAGGGCAGGATAAAAGTCTAACGTACTGAGTCTTCAGGATAGGATAATAAACATTTAAATAAAAATAAAATGAATCCCATTTTGCAGATGGGGAACTGAGGCTGAGAGTGACTTACCCAAGACAAGTTCATGACTTAAAGTGGGGTTTAAACACTGGTCTCCTAGGTCTATGTCCAATACCTTATCCATTAGGATTTTGCACAACCCCTTGGCTAATGGGATGGCTTGCAACTTGGCAGACACGTCCCTGTATTGATGCTGATCTCCGTGTGGACACTGGCCAGGGTTGGTGCAATTGAAAGCACAGCAAGATTTTAAAAATCCAATTAAAAATAATAGGCTCAGGCCCCGGCTTTAGCCCCACATTCTTCTGCTGTGCACCAAAAAAATAATAGATGGGCAGTGTGGGAAGCTACTTAAGGGCAGTGCATCATTTTCTTGATGGAATGCACATCTTGATAGGTCTGATGCCTTATATGTGTTTTTGCTAGTTTGTTTCTCTAAGTAGCACTTACGGAACTCCCTGCCACAGGATGTTTGAGTGAAGGGACAATAGAATAACTGAGGTCAGTTACTGGCTATGTTCTTGGGTCCCTAAATTACTTTTCCGGGGGCTGGAGGAACAGAAAAGTTTGGCGAGAGTGAACCAATCAGTCCCTCTTTCTCCTGCTGTTGGTAAATGATGGACACTGTAGCCAACTGAGCAGAATATGACGGGTGGTGGAGGTCAGAGAGGGAATAAGGGTACAATTGTCCTGCCCCACCTAAGGCGATGGGAGACAAAAACGACAACATTTTTTCTTCTTCTTCTTCTTCAACATTTCATGCCGTATGTCTCCGATGGGGACCTTGCCCCTATCGTTAATGCTTTTATTACCTCACGATTGGCTGACTCTAACACGCTCTGTGTGGGGCTACCCCTGGCCACGGTCCGGAGACTGCAGGCGGTACAGAACGCAGCGGCTCGGCGCAAGCCCATCGCACCAGTGTGCCGTTCCCGGCAATGACTGCCGATAGGCTCCCAGGCCCGATTCAAGATGTTGGTTTTGACATTGAAAGCCCTAAACAGCCTGGGCCTCACTTACGTGCGGGACCACCTGACCCTCCAGGTTCTGGACCGGCCACTGTGGTCGGCTGGGAGCAGGCTCCGGGTGAGGACTAGAGCATTCTCAGTGGCTGCACAGCGGCTGCGGAACTCCCGCCGGCGGGCCGCCTGGCCCCGGACCTCCCCTCTTTCCGACAACGTTGTAAGACGCGGCTGTTCCGCCCAGCCTGTGGGGAGGGAGATGGGTAACCGGTGCGGGGCTGGGTAAGGGATGGGAAATGATGTTTTTAGGCTCCGCCCGGGTTGTTTTAATATTTTGTGTGGTTTTATTGGTTACAAGCCACCCCGAGCTGTGAAAGCGGGAGGGGGGAGGGGCGCGGCAAATAAATTTAAATAAACAAACAAACATACATTCAATTAGAAGTAAAATAATTGTATGTAACATGAGGATAAATAAAATATACCACCCATCAAGTTGGGGGGGGGGGGAAAGGAGAGCTCCCACAGAACAGCAGGAACTGTGGCTTTAGCCTCCTCCTCAATCCCCAGCAGCAAAGGGCACCCCACGCCTTGGTGCGCCTGCATCACCTCTCCTGATTACCGCTAGCATCTTGCCCCAGCTGTTCCAGCATGTATTGTTAACACTGAACCCCTCACCTGGCTTTGTTTCCACACTGAAGGCTTTTCTACAGGCAAGTTTCCATTTTAAAACAGGCTTCCTGCTTGTGCCCGACTCAAATTTCTTTAATCAGTATTTCCCCTTCTCACCTGACTCCAGGTCGTTCTAAATTAATAAAAGGGGGAAGCTCACTGCTGCCCCCTGCAGACTTCTTACACTCCTATAGCCCCCAGCTTCCCTCACTACCGTTATCCCTTCCCCCGCAAGCCCTTTTTTGCTCTCTGACTGACGACTGCGCACGCCGTGTCGGCAAGTTGTTGGTGTGTTTTTTTTAAAGTCCTGTCCATAACAGCACAGACCATGTTGAGACCAGACAGACTTGGGGCTGAAAAGAGCAGCTAAATTGCCATTTACCAGAAATGTTAGCATATCAGGAACGGAGATCAATTTCCCGACCGTTTCCTGATACCAATGCACTTTCTCGATTCACGCAGTGCCACGGAATACCATCCCGCTATACCAACTTTCTGCTTACGATTTACCACGAGTCGCATTTACCAGGTTACTGTTTTACTCCTGGGTTTGTTTCCACATTTCACACAATCGCTGTGTGAACAAGCCCACCCTTTAACCTCCTCTTTAGTGCCTCCAATCAGAAGGGTTGTTTTGTGCTGCTCCCTTTGCTTTGACCAATCTGCAGCTGGATTACAGATCAGTAAAGGAATCTGGGTACCAGCCCATGAGCGACAAGGAAGTACACGCGGCAATGGAGTGCAGGAACCGCGGTATTGTGTCGGTATTACCTCTTGGGATTTGAAATGGCGGCAAAGTGGTAAATAGGATCCCAGTAAGCTGGAAGCCGGTAAATCGAGAAACAAAGTGTCGGTTGAGACATTACCAAGTACTGAGAGATTCTCAATTCCACTGAGACTGTATCAGGAACCAGGATTTCAACGAGATTTTCCGTTTTGGTGAAATCTCATTTCAGCCCCTTAGTACAGATCATACAGCAGTCTGACCCAGGCTTCAGAGGAAACTAGACTGGAGACTAAATCAAGCTTCCGATTCCCGTACACTCAGGATCACCTAGTCACCCAGAAACCTTCTTTCTTCGACTCCAGTTTGTAAAGACCAGGGGTATAGAGCTACCATAGCTGCAGCAGGAGCAGGGCCCCACAATGCACTGGGAATCTGTGTGCATCTCACATGGGGCCAGGGGGTGAGGACAGGACAAGGGGGACAATTCTAGCTACACTCCCTGGGGTAAACAAACAAGGAGGATAGAACAAGGGGGACAATTCTAGCTACACTCCCTGGGGTAAACAAACAAGTATCCAAGATTGTAAGCCCTAGGGCAGGGACCTATTCCATTACTTTGTAAAGCACCAGGTACATTGCTGGCGCTATATAAATGCTTGATGATAATAATAATAATAATAATAATAATAATAATAATAGAGTTTTACCTGTCAAACTGATTAATAGGCCTAGCTTCAGCCATGTCAGTGTGAGGCTAGTTAGACTGTTCAAGGAGTTCCCTTGTCTTATGAGGAGCATCAGAGAAGTGTCTTATGAGAAGCACTTAGGGTAATTTCAGACCGTACGAAAACACCTTTCATCACAGCGGATCCCGTGGTGGCAGCGTTCCCATGAACGTCTGTTTCACCCCCGTCAGATGATCACCACAGTGAAACTCTGGCAGGGGTCAAACCTAACCACGGTTCTGGACCTGTGGCCGGCCGGAGGTCGAGAACCGTGGTTAGCTTTGGCCACGATGCGGAAAGGGGCGAAAGTAACGTCCGTTACCTTGCCCTGGTCTGGAATCGCGCCCCGCACCACGGTATGGGATCGGGCACAGCGGCCTCGTTGGCCACGGCACCCGCCTGTCTCCCTGTGGGCGGGTGGCCGAGGGAGCGCGGGAGGGGGCGGGGCTGCCCGGCGCGACGTGCGGCCACACAGCCCCACTCCCTCCCCGATTCCCCACAGCGATGGAGCCAGCATGTCTGAAGGACGTCCAGCTTCACCACGGACCGGGATCGGAGAGCGATCTCGGTGTGGGGTTCAGCATGGTGGGCCTCCAGGCCGGTCACGTCTGAAATTACCGTTAGAGGAGATAGGAACCTAACCCCTTTGTTCAGGGAAGCGTCCCTTAGCACCTGGCTGGCTCCTGCTAGATAAAAGGGAGTGGGGGGGAATCACAGTCAGTTTGAGCCGCCGTCCCAAAACACACAACCATTTACTCTGGATTTAAGGCCACATTGCGGCAAAGACACTTGGAAGGAGTTGCACTTCACTTTTAACTTCTGATTCGTTCACACGTCCAGAGCCTTAAAACTGAAGCTATGCAGGAGCGGGAAGAGAAGGAGGCAAGCCTGAAAAATCAGGCGTATGCACTCCCCTTTGCTTCTTGCTTTGACGTAACAGTCTAGTGTGAACACTTTACATCAACGTTTTTTTTAAAAGAGAGACAACATTGCTTGTCTTTTTTTTTTTTTTTGAATTGAATTTATGCACTGCCAAGAGACTAACTCACAATGATAAAAATCACACACCGAAGAAAATGTAAATACAATCCCCCAAGCCCTCCATCCCATCCTACTCACGCCCCACACAAGAGCCCCAAGTCCACTATTTCCCACCCAAACAGAACCCCCCAACCAATTCCCCAAACACACATTTCAATATAAAGTTTACAATTTACAATCCCCTCTTACTATACATAATCCCTCCTCAACACATTCCGCCACCCCCAGAGGAATCACGGCTGGTCCCACTGGTTGCCATGTTGGTCCCAAGTGACAGAGAGGGAAGCAAAGTGGTTCGAATGATCTCTTTTATTGGACCAACTATAAAATAATATACGGTGAAATGCAGTTGTGGTGGGAACAGGAGCAATTACTTCAATCCCGTGCAGTTAAAATCAGTTACTTTGGTTTAACTCCATTTGTCGGAATGTGCCCTCAGCGACCACTTGCGAAACGAGGTAACAATCCAAATTGTCCGAAGGCAGCCTCAGAGCGCGTTTCGTTGCCGCTATCAGGAATTCAATCCCCGGCCATTTAAAGACGACAACTTGGAAAGCTTAAAGGTACATCAGCTGTTTAGTAAGTCATGAGCCCGACTAAGTAAATTAAAACTGCTAGTAAGGGAGCAGACAAGAAGCCAATCAAAGGGAAAAAAAAGCCAGGGTCCTGGGCCAGTAGGCTTTATTTTATTTATTCATTCGGTGGAGATTTCTGCAGGTTAAGACACAGCTCAGTAACAGGAGAGGGAAAGAAACTGGTTCACCAAGGACAGATACATTTCCTAGGCTGTTCTTGTGTTGACCGTGGGCGAGACATGGATCACCCCAATAAGCTTCGGCTCCGGGCCTTGAGCATGTCATGCCTATTACAGGATGTTTGCCTTCAACATCCCAACTTCGCTTGCGTTTGTACGAAAGCAAGACAAGAGTTTCTGTCCCGTCAGGTCCTACCTGCTCAGAGCTCTTTGGAAACTGCAGCCTCAATGTCGTCCGTGCCGGTTCTAAAAAGTGAAGGTTCCGGCAGGCTGACCCCTATGTTCGCAAGTTGTGTGATTTAAAAAAATAAAATAATCAAAAGGCACAGCAAGAAATGGGGTGGGGTGGGTGGGGGTAATACATCTCACAAGGGAAAAACAAAGCAGAGGAAAAAAGGAGGGTGGAGGTAAAAATCAGAGACAGCTAATGGAAGCCCCAAGTCAGGGCTGAACCACCTCTGGCCCACAGCTGTTTTTATTTGGTCCATGGATCCAGTCCCTTAGAAAACAGCCTATAAGGGCGGGAAACCTCAGGCCTGGGGACCAAATGCAGTGCATGGCTAGTTTTTATGTGGCCCTGTTCCAGTTCCTGGATGTGGCCCCCGGATCCAGTCCCCCCCCCCCCTGCACTGAAAACCTGAGCTCAGGGGAAGGGAGCCAATATGAGGGCGCGCACAATGATAGGGGGCAGGATCCATGGTCTCGGTCCTCCTTTAACACGAGTGCACCCCTTAAGCAACCTGACTCCCCAGTTTCTATGGAGGCTTCAGAGCTGGTACTAGTTTTCAGAGTGGCCCCCGGGAGGGAAAAATGTTTCCCCACTCCCGGTCCAAGATCATGTTGAGATTGACAGGCCATCTGTGAGGATGTTACTCTTTGCAAAGTGTTCAGGTGAACACAGAGTAACTATGCAGGGAGTAACTAACCCAGGGAGTTAATGATTACGTGAATAGTTGGGTGCTAGGTGATAAGTGATTTAACACCCTTGATACCCTCCCTCTGTTCCCCCACTGGGCGTAACTTACTTCACAGTGACTCCCTCAGGAGCAGCCACTTCACTTTAAACACCGAACAAAAACCATAGTTAAAGAAGTAAGTTATTTTGAAGTGTTTCCTAAGTGTTAAGAGGAATACATTGACAATGTTCAACAAATGAACCAGGAAGTAGGGGGGAGGCCCCAGTTCAAGTCTTGGTTTAGCTAGAAACTCACTGGGTGACCGTGGGCCAGTCACAATATTCTCTCAGCCTAACCTACCTCACAGGGTTGTTGAGAAGATTAAAAGTTGTGTTAATTAGTTTTATGTGAAGTGCTCCGAGTGCCATGGCAGGGGGCACTATATAAAAATATTTGTTTTAAAAATTAATTAAACAAGACAAACCTTCAAACTCAAAAAATAAATCATTCAATTCCTCCCCCCGGTGGAAGCACAGATTCACCAACAGGGCTTTGTGTGGAGGTTTTATTAGTATAGAAGGAAATGCAATTGAAAACTGCTAACATACATCTCGTAAAACGCTAGACATTGCCCTCTGCTGGTAAAAATGGACTTTTTAGCCATGGTATTCTTAAAGTCAGTTGGGAAGTGGTTGAACCACAAAGAGACAGAAATCTTTTTGCTTTTTCCAAATGTTTGCAATTTATTTCTTTTTTTAAATGAACACAATACTTTACAGTTAAGTACAAAATAGTCACTTTTCCCTGCTAGAGAGAGGAGTATCACCGACATTTGTCTGTCAACCAGGCTTCCTCCCACTCAAAAAAAAATCGCAAAAAAATAACTCAATCAAAAATAAATAAACCATTCACCAGACACTATATCCCCCCATCTCAACCCCTCATCTGCAATATTCTTAGACTCTGAACACTTTTGTACAATGGTTTCCGTATCCAGTCTTGTCCAGGAGCTCCACGAGATCCGTAGTTACAAAGTTAGCATCGAAAGAAATTGTTCCACCTTGTTTTCTTGGCACTGGGGTGGTTGTAGCTCTAGACATAAGCGATTTACATTTTTTCTTCTCTGCAGCTGGCTAATCATTGCACAAAAAGACAGCACCAATTCTCAATTAGGACCAGCAAAAAACCCCAAAATGAAAAGCTGAACCAAAATTAAAGCATTTTTAAATAAAATTACTCCCCCCCCCTCCCACACCCAAAAAATGTTCATTTTTTTTAATGTTTGGGGTGAAAAAACCCAGCAAAGATATCTTCTGGATCTTTTCGACTTGATTTTCAGAATATGGCAACTAAAACCTGAAAGATATGGATCGCAGACAATCAAATGCTTTCAGTTCTTCTGCCCCATAAATGCTCTGGATTATTCATTTAATTTTCAGGGAGCAAAATGTTTCCAGCTTTGAACAGTTAAAACAATTGACAAGGATCTTCTTTTCAAGGGCTTTGAAAGAAAAAGATGAACTATTTTAAAAAACTGCTCCAAAACGCATCCCCTACCCGCTACCTAATAAGCTCAACTCTTAGGCCATTTTCACACAAGACACTCTCTCCCCCCGCTATACACGTTGCAGGGCTGCCCTACAGGTGCCCACGTATAGTGGGTGGAGAGTGTCTTGTGTGAAAACACCCTTAGGCCCTGATCCACACATTACTTAACTTCAGAGTTGTCCTATTGAAGCCACACAAGCATCAAAAGGGATTACCCGAGAGGAAGCGGTTTGCAGATCACAGCGTTAGCACTCGACAAGGTCATGAAGTTCTTTTTATGGCTGAAAATGGCTACCGGCCTGTAGCTCAAAGCAAATTCTATAACAATCCCAACCCCACAGGCCCATGACAATTAAACATAACAGGAGAGAATAAAAGGACTTTTTAGTGTCTTGACCTGATTAGCGCCAGTGTCGTATTCCAAGGTAGCACCCTGGCTCTCCTGATACTCGCAATTGTCTGGGAAGTGAGTTCACAATTCATTTTCATTGGGGTGTGATTTACCATGTCGGTTCCCCAAAAAGAGAGAGAGAATGCGGCCAAGATCGCTTTCGTTGGACCAACGTCTGTCGGTGAGAGAGCGCGAGCATTTGAGGTTCACGGGAAGAGGAGGAGACCTGTGAAGCTAAACACGGGGATTACTCTTACAAAAACAGAAGCCGGAATAATATGCGAAGCGAGATTCTGGGGACCCCATCACTGGAGGCCTTTAAAAATAGGTTAGAGAGAGTTCTCTCTCAGGAATTGTGTAGATCAGGGGCAGGGAACATTTTCCCTCCCGAGGGCCACTTTGAAAAGGAGTACATGGTCCAAGACCTGCACTTGGGGGCAGGAGTGCTTGAGCGGTGCGACCCGGAAGAGGCCGCTCTAGATCATGGATCTCTGCCCCCCTCTCCTGTGCATCCCCCTCATTTCTGATCCCTTCGCCATAGCTCATTCTCTCAGCGCTCGGGGGCAGGATCTGGATCCAGGGACCAGATCAAAACTAGCCACAGGCCACATTGGGCCCCTAGCCTCCGTTTCCCCATCCCTGGTGTAGACACAGTGCATCTTGCTCAATGACAGAGGGCACGACTAGATAACCCTCGGGCATCCTTCTGGCTTTAGGATTGGTCTCTGTGGTCCAATCGTCTCTTTGTTTCCGGGAATTCCCCTTCGACAACCCTAATGCGCGCCATTGTAAACTTACAGAACGGCAGCCGAGAGACTGAGATTTACATATCAATTGACTCCTGGTTTCAGAGAGTTTCTCAAAAACAAAGCAGCCCGGTGCGATCGTCTCGAGAGAAAAGCGGGGAGGCAGCACTAGCTGTAGCACTGCCATATTCCAGTCCCATTCTGGAAAAAGAAGAAAGCTAAACCTAGAAGTTTCAGTTTCGGTTCCATTTCCCAGGTTTTATATCATGTCAACGACAGCAAGGGGGGGGATCTGTTTACGCAACAAGACCCTTTGCTAGATGCGATCATCCAGCCTCTGCCGTATAACGGCTCTGTGTTCGAAGAACGCTAAATCGAATGGCACAAAATGAGTAAATCCAGAAGAGTATAGAGAAACAAGATAGCCTTCCCTAGAACGTAATATTAACTGTGTGTTGCTAACCATGCCAAAGAAATTCAAAAGATAGCAGAGTTTCAGGCCAGCGTTTTGAAGCTGGGATACCTCCGACGTCACCTGGATTTCAAGGTAACGTCCAGGATGTTGAGGCCCTGAAGTGAAGTACTGGACAGTAAAGTTTACTTTCAAAAAAGAATTTAAAAAAAAGAATTTAAAAAAAATCAAATCAATCGCGCCATGAAGTTAAGGTGCGTGAGTACAGCTTCGCTCTGAAACTGCTCAACCCCTATCCCCTCCTCGCAAAAACCCCACCCTCCGCTTCTTTAAAAGAAAAAAAACAATCATCAAAAAACCCAAATCAAAATCTCATTTAAAGAACAGTAAACAGATACGCAGTTTGGTCAATGCAGGATTAAGTTAAAAGGATGTCTCGCATGTATGAATTAGTGTTTGAAAATCTGGAGTAATTACTACTCCGGACGAGCCATGTTGAAGCCCACCAACCACTACTCCAGAGTAAGTGGATGCGGATCATGGCCACAGCGCAATTCTTTCCATTACAGACCAGTAAAGAATGGAACCAGTAACACCACCTTCATGGGGAAAAACCAATGTTTCTTTTTTTAGTAAAAACGTTAACGTTTTATGTGCCTGGATGTCTACAGTCAAACATTGTTCTTAAGACAATCCCAACAGCCATAAATGAGAACACCAGTAAAACGGACTTGGGTGTGGACCAAGTGGTGAAGGGGGTGGTGAGCAGAACAATTCCCCAAATAAGAAACACTGTATATAAAAATCCCTGATCATAAATATTAAAGCTGCATGGATCAGCCGCTGAGAAAGAAAAGGTCACGTCCCATTTCAGCTCTAGACATACGGACGGTTGTATCTCACTTTCCACCGCTTGGACCTCATCCGGAAAAAAAAGTACATAATCATTAAGAACAAGGATGATGCTATGTAAAGGACGATGCACAGGCTCATGTCTACGTTAGAAAATCCGATCCCCAAGAAAGACAGAGACTGTTTGGTCTCTTTTTGAATGATTGAGTCAACTGCCTTTTTACCTCGATCTTCAACGGGTCCGTTCTTTGCTATTAATTGGTCTAAGACCTTAGGTTTTGAATCCAACCCATTTAGGGGATCCAGGATTTTGTCCTCTTTATTGACGCTCAGCTTCTCGGGTAAACTTTTGTCGCCTTTTTTGTCCCTCTCTTCCCCAAATTCTCTTTCGTTGGAGTCCGCTGGGCCCTCCGTGTATTTATATAAAATGTTTTCATTGCTGTAATGCTGCTTTAGAAACTGGAGCGTGTGGGCCTCGTTCCAGCTGTGCAAGCCCTTAATCTCTTCGTGGCACGCAGGGCAGATGTCGGGAGTCGGCCACTGGACTTTAGGGAACTTTGGGTCTTCGCTCAGGTCACCTAGGGAAGGAAAAACGGGACATATAAATTGATAAAAAGAGAAGCTGTGATTGTTTCAACGGGCTTACCCTGTAGAAAGTACTTTGTGGACCATGGTCATAAACTGTCCATCCCGTCTTCGACCACTGACTCTTTGCTCCTTTACCCAACCACACTGGATGTTACTGGTCATAGCACTAGCCACTGGCTTTGGCTTTAAACAAGGATGTGGTGGTTATGTCTGTTTGTGCAAATGAACATGCTTTACGCCAGGATGACGTCTCTCAGGCCTGGGGGACAAATGCAGCCTGCAGCTAGTTTTTATGTGGTCCCTTTCTAGTTTTTTGATCTGGCCCCTGGATCCAGCTCCTGCCTCCAAGCATTGAAAACATAAGCTCAGGATAAGGAAGCAGAGACGAGGGTATGTACACACAGAGAGGGGGTAGATCCAGGACACAGATCCATGATCTGGACCCCGCCTCTTCCTCAGCGCATCCCTCAAGAATCCCACCCCCAACTTCTATACGGCCCTCAGAGCTTATACTAATTTTAAAGTAGCCCCTGGGAGGGGAAAGGCTCTCTGCTCCTGCTTTAACATGGTTTGCGATCGGAAAAAAATAAATAAATCACAATATGGACAATTAGTAGTTGCCGCTGGCACGTAGCCAGTGTTATGTCTAGAAATGCACATCACAACGCTACGGATTTTTGGTTAGCCAAAGACGCATGGATTTCTGCGAAGGACCAGTTTAACTCCTGCGCCTCTCTATGGGGATGGCGGGGGGCGGGAAGAGTAACAGAGACCGACTGCAGGGCACTTTTACAGCTGGATTATTTTTGTAATGAAGCTTTGCCCACAGAGTCCTAAGTGGTTTGTATTTTGAGGCTGCCAGCCCTTCACCAGTCTCTCTTTCCTACAACTGGGGAGCATTTCCCCCTGGGAGATCATCCGAGATCACTAGCGGTCTGCTAGTGGGAGGAGATTATCGGATAGCTGCAAACACACAGAGGTAACGTGTCCAGATAGAGGGAGTCAGGACGGAATTACACATGTTTAGCATTGTGCTGGTAAAACCCTCTGGTTTTGCGTTTAGTTTTCCATTAGGAGCCAATGCAAACCACACAAGACACCAGCATTAAACATGCTTAGAGTCACCCAAGAGTGATCAAAAATGGATTTTGAAATCAGCATTAACAGCTCCTTGCAGAAATTCTGGCTTGAGTCATGTCCCCCCCCCCCTTGACTGTCTCTCTTCCTTGGAGATCTTGCAGTGCTCTAGTGGTATTTTTTTTTACATTTCACAAATGCTGCATTTTGTTCGGTGAGCAAAGCAACATGATCTAACACAGTACAAGGGGGGTTTAAATTAGAGCTTGTAATTCGAAATGCAGCCCTTTTTCTGCACACAGTATGACGCATTCCTAAAATAATCTTCATCTTTCAGGTAGCTGATTCACAGTCTTTCAGAAGACTTGTGCAAATACTTACATGTTTCCTTAGATACTGCAATAGATACTAGGGACACTTCAGTCCCTTACCCTGCTTGAATTACTAAAGCAAACTTGTTCATCTGTAGTTCAAATATTAAGTACACTTTGCAGTTTGTGTTTCAGTATTTAAGCCAGAGGTGGACAACCTTTTCCCTCTTAGGAGTCACTCTGAAAATTAGTACAAGCTCTGAGGGCTGCACAGAAGTTAGAGGGTGAAGGTACTTCAGGGGTGTGCTCAGAAAAAGGAGAGTTTCAGTCCTAAATCTATACCATGAATTTATCCCTTATCTTTGTGAGTGGGCCTACACCTCTGTCCCCTTACTGTGAACTCAGTTTTTCAGTGCTTGGCAGTGGGAACTGGATCCAGGGGCCAGATCCAGGAACTAGAAAAAGGTCACATAATTAGCCATGGGCTGAATTCAACCCCTGGGCCTGAGGTCCCTCACCCCCCAATTTAAACATAGAACATTCTAATTGGCTTTCTGACAGTCCAGTTGCAGCCGACATTCTGGTTTTCTCGACGGAAGCTGTCCACGGTCAGTATCCGCCAGGGCTAGAACTGGGCTCTGTCGTCTTTAGAGAAAACCTCTTCATCTTGAATCAAGCCCACTTCAAACAAAAATCTTGACTTTCTTCAAATACAATAGGGCTACAGTGTCTGAAGATTACCTTTTTAATTTAGCTAGTGGTACAATTATTGTCCGAAGATTTGGCCAATTAAGCAGATGGCACTAATTGAAGGCATTGTTTTACCAAATCTTTGGCTTTGAAACACACAACAAAATTTGCTTATTCCTGAAAGCTATTGCAGATAATTCAAACAAAATCTAACTGTTCCTCTCCTTTGATGCCATTTGTATATGAACGGCCTAGTTTTAGTCCACTGTGAGTTTGCATTTTGAAATATCCGACGGGGAAAACTCAGCTTTAGTAGACAAATGAGAATTATTTCTTATTGGCAAGAATTAAAACTTAAACCTGTCTCAACCTTCTTTCTCCATCCGCAGCTATCTGGGGAGAAGGTAACACACTGGATAGATTTCAATTAATTTGGCTTTCAGATTTATCCAAGGACCAAAGCAATGATTTCGTAGCCAGCTACAGAAGACTGCGTCAAGAAATCTTTTGGTGACCAATTAGTCTGAACTCTCTCGTCTTTGTCAAAAGCTCTACCTGCATTTATGGTACTTGATAAATAATTCTTAATAAAGGATGCACAACTTAATCAATATCTATAATTCACAACAACTAATTAGTCTCAAAAATGACCGACTAGACATCTCAACCGGCTGTGAATCTTCCACAAACCACATACTACAGATAACTCATAAATCAGACTCTATGAAAGAGCAAGCTTTTAACAAATTCATCACATATTATTTGAAATTATTAATCTAAGCAATACATGTCCATGGCTCTTTACTGGAGGGGAGTCTGATCAAGTATTTAATTCCCCAGTCAAATGTGTGAACCCTACATTGAGAATGTCATTTTTTAAAAACCCGCATCATTCTACTCTACACTGCACTATACTTCAGATTCATCTACTCGAAGCAACTTTAAGAGAACCGAATGGATTGTCTTCTGCTCCAAACAGTTTCATACAATGAAAAAACACGCATTTTTGTTGATTAGTTAATTCTGGTGTTTGTACTTAGGGGCGAGGCAAGACAAAAGTTTTGCATCTGCAGCAATACTGAAAGCACTACGTGTCTCGGAAACAAAAATAATCTAAAATATAAACAGAAAATTGCATGTTTAAATTATAACTAATGTTCCGTAGATGGATCCATAACAGCAGACAGTTATTAAGTGCAAATAGAAACCAATTTTCTTTAGTGCTGCTGTTACACGATATCTGTATAATACAATGGATTAAAGACAATCTAATAGTTGAGCGGTGTTTACAGTCCGACCGCTATAAAACAACGCAATGGGAAAACAAATCTTCCTCCAAGAGTAATTTTATTTTATTCAATTATTGATTTATGAATAGTTTAGCCCATTCTGCACCGAGGTACAGTTTCTTGTTCAATGACAATCATCTTCTAAATAACATTTCTCTAGTGATTTTTGCATTTCTGTCTGAGACAAAAATGAGAGCAAGCTTTAACGGGGGAGCTGAGCAGTTCTGGAAATAAATGTAATTATTCTTATCTGCAGATAAGTAGCTTGACGGCTGTGCTCATCTGGAAAAAGGGTTTGGAGCTGCATTTTGAAGAATCATCTCATTGAAAGGTGGCACCTCGGAACTAAAGACGCTCTCCAGAACAATGGAGCAAACTAGGGGTGGGGGGAGAGGAATAAGCTGCTGTCACCTCGAAGGAGGGGTAGCCTAATGGTGAATTTATCAGTCACTCAGAAGCTAAGTTCTGCTGGAATTAGGAGAGGCCTAAAAACCTGAAAGGGGCGCCCTGTTTGGTAACTGTGGGCAATATCTGGATTTCTGGGTACCATCTTGGGTATCCGAATCAGTACCCAAATACTGATTGGAGATGCCCAGAATCTCAGTTTCTATCTTTCAAGTACCCCAAATTATCCCCCAAAATACACCCCCCCCCCAAATTTCCAAAATCCAGGATGGGAAGTCAAACAAATCCTGGTATTTCAGGTACCTATCGGATACCATTTTGGGTAGTGAAAAGTACCCAAAGTTTTCAAGTCGAATCAAGTACTGCAAATTCGAGAAGTATACCCGTTTTTGTGGGAACTTGTTTCAGCTCTTCTCATGATCCCATTCTAACAATGCTTTAGTTCTCTAGAACGCATGCAGAGATAAATTCTGGTTGAGTCTTTACAAGAGCATGAGGAGAGGCATTCTTGGCGTTTGCCCTACAATTATGGAGACTCGTCTGACCCCAAGCTTTATCGTCTTCTGGAGGCTATATAGAACTTCTTTATTTGGCAAGTAGACATAAGGGTTTGGGATACGGAATTTACAATACTATAAATCTGGAATAACTCGTCTGGAGTCAATGATTATGGTGGCACACACTGGACTGACTTCCTCTAAAATGATGCAGTATAATTTGGATTAACAGTTCAAAATAGTGTTCTCTTTTGGAACGGACCTTGATACAGGAAACCATGTGAAAGATGAGCGTTTGGGCGGCTAGCTAGAGGTTCTCCAAATGGGAGGGGGGTAGGTGGGTTATGTCATCAACGATGAGGTTGCATCATCGAGGTTAAGTCATCAACAATGAGGCTGCAAATCTAAACAATATCGGATATACTCTATGTGACTCTAGGTAAAAAACAGTTGTGGGCGGTACAGCAGCTTCCCGGTCTGGAAACAGCGGCCGCCACTTTCCGGGGCAGCAGGGTACAGTTGTGCCTGCAACCCCTAGTGGCCGGAGAGTTGCTCCATTGCCCCCACACTCCCCATGGGCATGGGAATACCCCATGACAGGCAGCCATGACACATGGGCATGGCGGCCCGGAATGAGTGCCCCGAAATCTTCGGGAGGACTCATTCTGGGCCAGTCGCTTACCCACCCTGGGGAAGTAGCAGGCCCACATCTGGCGGCACGGGACCAAACATGTGGGTGAGCCCCCAGCCTAGGCGGGTCATAGCGGGGCCGTGCCATGTTTGTTTTTACCCTCTGTCTAGGGTTGTGGGATCATATTTAAACCTCAAAATAGGGTCATGAAGGCAGCTGTTTTAGGAACCGCTACACTAGACTGTAACAGGTTCTGGTAGGGTTCCCCATGCCAGTTCCACCCCTACCTGCAAGCCTGTTGTTCACGACATTGTGTTTTTCCCACAGCCAAAGCACGGCCTTGTCGAGAGTCTTCACTGCGTCCATGGATTCCTGGGCCATTTCTTCAAAGTGTTGAGCACAAGCCCTGCACCCAAAGAAATGCTGAATATACTTCCGCATCATCTGGAGGACCACTTGAGGATTGTCTTCTAAACCTGTGAAGACAACCAGTATCACTTGAACACAGGCCGCTTCCAACATCATTCCGCACATTAAAAAGCTGCTGTTGTAGGGAACCATGGGAAAAGGCGGAAACAACATGTTGGCCTCTGCTGGCTTTAACACAAAATTACAACTAGCATTTTACGCTAGGACGATGGCTTGTTTAGGACAAGGATGGGGGAAACCTCAGGCCCGGGAGCCTACTGTGGCCCATGGTTGGTTTTTAGTTTGGTCCCTTTCCAGTTCCTAATCTCACTTTCTCTGGATGTTTATCGCAGTTCCTTCCTCTTCACCTTTAATTCGCCAGTGTTTTTAAGGCAGAGGGTGGGGGGAACCTGTTCCCTCCCGGGGGCCACTTTGAAAATCAGTACAAGCTCCAAGGGCCACATAGAAGTTGTGGGGAGAGGGAGGGGTGCGCGTTCCGGAAGAGATCCTGAATTTGTGCCTTATCCTTGTGTGCCGGCCCTCATCTCTACTCCCTTCCCCTGAGCTCAGTCTTTTAGTACTTGGGAGTAGGAACTGGGTCTAGGCACAAGACAAGATCCGGAGAGATCCGGAGAGAAAAAAGAAAAGAAAAAGAAAAACTAGCCAGGGACCGTATTTGGCCCCTAGGCCCGAGGTTCCCCCCCCTTCCCATTTTACAGGATCCACTGCTGGTTCCTCTTTGTGTATTTTGCCGTTCCCTTATAAAATGATTTTAAATACATTTTAGGTTATTATATTTTAGTGTATTGCACCAAATATTACAGATTTATTTTGTGAAGCTTCTTGAGCATCATTTGGCTGGATGGGTGGGAGACCCAATAAAATTATTATTAAATTCACTTTAGATTTAAGGAACACAAACATTCCATGATTACTACATTTACACAGCCCTGCAGGGAGAAGGCAACAGACACGTAATTTACGTGTTGAACGCGTGGGTCAGAAAATCTATTTAGTAACAAAAATAGTACAGTTCGGGCTTCAATGTGGAAGTTTTTAAAACCCACAAAGAAATTATTTAAACCCCCCTCAAAAGAAATAAAGGGACAATCTCTTCTCAGACACCCAATACATGTATGAATAATAATTTTTAAAAAACAAAAAACCCATGAGATTAAGGCAGATTAAACTGTCGGTATGAAAAAGAAATGCTGAAAAATAATTTTGGAAAGCAGAGATGAATTTCAGACTAAATTATTCAAGTTATTTTTCTTTTTTTAAAAAAAAATAAAAAATCCTTTACAAAAAAAGTTTTTCTATCCTGAAGATAGAAACTTGGTTCTGTTACACAAGCAGAGACCGCTTTGTCACGTGCGTTAATACGCACCCCTTGGTGCCACGGAGAAGTCCGGGACTCAAAAGACGCACAGCTTCCGTCTGCGAGAGGGGCGGAAATGTGGACCTTTGCCTGCGTGTTTGGCAGGGATGGGGAAAAGTTACTTGCCGCAGAGACATAACGCAAGCGGTTTAGTTAGGAATACAGAGCTTGATGCTTTCATTCTTTCATAAGATATTGCTCCTTCAAGCTATTGGTTGGCCCAATGTTTAGGATGCGAGGATTTCAGTGAATTTTATTCATTTCTAGATTTAAATAGTTCAGGTAGCGTTATCAATAAAACAGGCCTGATCTGGCAATGTCTCCGTTTTATGGGTTTCTCCCCATCTCTCCCTATGTTTCCCTCTCCCTTGTCCATCCTAGACTGCAATCTCCTTGGGGCAGGGACCTGTCTCTAATGATTGCTCAGTGCCAGGCAGATTGCTGACCCTCCATCAAGATTATTAATAATAATTTTAAATCTCCCCACCCCGAAATCTAGGCTACATGTCTACAAATACAGGGGTCTTAACAGGACTGCTCAGACAATCCTAGTTTAAATGACTGGTTTCTTACTATTATTTCAAGAACTAAAAAGGCCCACATTTTTGTTCTCAAGATCATATTAGGTTATCTACGTAGATCCCTTTGTAGAACCAGGGCCAACAGGTCTTTAGAAGAAAAGGATGAGTTTAAAAAAAACACAAACCCACTGGAAATCAGTCTACGAGCCACTGACAAAACCAGGAAAACACTATTTTGTTAGTCTTTTCAAAAAACACAAATTGGTTCATTTTGATTGTTTTTCTTTTATCAGTCCCAAACAGATCTTCTATTAACATCTGCCACGTATCATAGAGTAATCCTCCTTTCCTCTTGCCTCCCAAACTACTGCAATTCAGGGTAACCCTAATCTTTAAAGTGGACAAGAACCATAAAACCCTACCTGAGGTGGAAAGGATTAGGGGCTGTGGCATGCTTTTTAGTCAATGGGATTTAAACAAGCAATAAGGAGAGGCAAACCTCCCAAGACATAATCCGACAGTCTCAGACTGACCCAATTCTTTCACCCGTAAGAAGCGATCATGAAATATCTGCCCTGGTTTTAAAATGGATCGTTAAGTGTGCCGAAGATTTTTCATGCTCTCAACTCGTCTTTAAATGGTTGTCGCGTTGAAAAAGGTTTTCGAAGCCCAGGAGCAAGGGAAGGGGAGATATATTTTTTTTGCACAGCTGAAATGCAGAGAACAAGACTTGCAGAATTCTTGTGTGGTGTGAAATGAGCAAATGCAGAACACTAGGAAGGTGTCATTTATATCAGCCATCAGCACAGAGACATAAAATATGCTTCCCCTAATGAGAGAGGCCAGCTCCTATGGCCACAATAGCCAAAAAGCAAGTAACACAATTACATGTTACTCCACCCAGTCTGCCCCATCAGGTTTCTGAACATGCAAGTAGCCTTATCTAGGGGTGTTAAATGAAACTCTGCAAATACAGGGGTCTTTAATTTGTGAGGTCAAACATGTAGCCTTGGTTTCCCAGTAGGGAGAAGGGGGGATTTAAAATTATTATTAATAATATTTATGTACATCCAGAGATATGCCTGGCACTGAACAATAATTAGAGACAAGTCCCTGCCCCCAGCGGGTTACAGTGTAGGGCGGATGAGGGAAGGGAGGCAAGAGAGAGGGAAAGATAGGGTGTTAAGCAAGAGGATAGCGCGCTGGAATCAGGGTTTGGTCCATGCAGCCCCCACGTGCAGGTTTAACGTAACTGGCCTAATGAATAGGCGGCCGTTCTTCCCCACCACGCTCCGCCCACCAGCCCCCCCCTCCCCCTTCTTGGTATCCCGCCCCACACCATGACAAAACCATGGGAAGAAGTCACCGCCGCTGTTTCTTTCTTCTGGTCTATCACTCCGGGAGGTGAATTATTTTAAAGGATTTTCTTGTGATCTCAATAAAAACTTTAAAAATGGTTGTCGTCCATCGCTGTGTTTCTCTCTCTGGCCCATCCACCTCCCCTTTTAACGCCTGGCCAGCAGCGTTTCCACGTGCGCTCCCTGTTGGCATTCCCATGGTATCCGGCTGCAAGCCTCTGTCTGTGCGTCCCCCATTGGCATCCCCATAGTAGTCGGCTCCCTTCCCCGAAGGCCTGGACGAACAGCCAGGTCATGCAGGCTTGGCGGAAGGCCAGCAGACCAAGGGCCAGTTGAGTTTCCTCTGGGAGGAAGTTCCACAGCCGCGGTGCAGCCACCGAGAATGCCCTCTCCAAGCAGGCACCCCCGGTAGACCACAAGGATCTCCCCAAGACCCGAGGAGTGAGGCGGTCTCTCAGATAGGAGGGGCCCAAGCCGTGTAGGGCTTTAAAAGTTAAAACCAGCCCCTCGAATCGGGCTTGGAATGCTATAGGCAACCAGCGCAGAGCTTGAAGCACTGGGGTTATGTGCTCCCTCCGTCCCGTCCCTGTCAGAAGACGGGCCGCCGCATTCTGCACCACTTGCAGTTTCCGAACCGTCACCGGGGCAGCCCCACGTAGAGCGTGTTGCAGTCATCCAGCTTCGAGGCGATGAACGCATGGATGAGGGTGGCCAGGTCGGAGTCTGAAACATAGGGCCGGAGCCTCTGCGCAAGATGTAGCTGGCAAAAGGCTCCCTTCGCCACCGCCTCTACCTGGCAATCCAGCCGAAGGCTGGGGTCCAACAGGACTCCCAAGCTCTGGACCTGGGGGGGCCAGCAGGGGGCGGACCCCCTCCACGAGGGGAGCCACCACCCCCCGCCCGCCCGCCCGCCCCACCAACATCACCTCCGTCTTGTCGGGATTCAGCCTCAGTCTGCTCCGCCGCATCCAGTCAGCCGCTGCCTCCAGGCACGGCCCTGTCCCCTCAAGAGCCGTCATGGTGCTCCGATGGGGTGGGGGCAGGGCACATCAGGGCAAGGGGGAGGGGGGGGCTTTCTTCTCCACAGAGCACCCAATCCAGCCCACGTCTCCAAAGGGCTTGGGCTGCGAGGACTCCTCAGTCACAGTTCACTTATTTTTTAAAAAATTTAGTCCCTTTCCAGTCTGTGAATCCAGTCCTTCACCTCAAACACTGAAAGAATAAACCCTTGGGAAGGGAACCGAGAACAGGGGGATGGATCTATGGCACAGAGTCATGATCAGGACTCTCCTCTTCCTTCCCCCACCCCATACCTCCCCACAGTCCCTACTTCGAAGGGACGGTCCCTCTTTGGGTGCTGAATCCCACTGTCTCGCTTTCGGAAGAGAGAAGAGGACAGAAAGGCCTGAGACCCCTCTTTCCTAGGGGCCTCCCAGGGAAAGCCCTCGAGAGGAGAATGGGGAGAGGATGGAAGGACCAGGAACTAAGTGGAATGAGACTAAGTGGAATGAGACGCAGGGAAGCATCTGTCCCTCTTTATGCAGGAGGGGTGTCGGAAGGTGCACGCGTTCGCAACGGGGCAGAGCTTGTTAGCCGAGGGGTGGAGCTTGTCCCTCTGTGGCCGGCCACTGGGAGGCACGCCCCACCCTGAGCACATGCCTCGGGCACCCTGTACGCCACTTCCTAGAGCTTGGACTAAATGTCAAGGTTATTTATTTTATTTATTTTAAAATTTATATCCCGCCCCTCCTGCCCACAGGGCAGCCCGGGGCGGCAAACAACATTTCATTTAAAACAATAATAAAATTTTAAAACAATTTAAAATACCCTACATGGGGAAAACCCCCATCCCTATCCCCAGCCCCACCCCACCCCTACCCCCCAACAAAAGCCTGACGGAACAGCCAGGTCTTACATATACGCCGAAACAGCAGGAGAGTGGGCGTTAGCCACGGGTGCGAACACTTTCCCCACGTGTTTGCACCAGCACAAGGCCTAGGGGAGGCGGAGGACCGTGCTGAGCGCTTGATGTCCTAACGCAGCCAGGCTGCCGCACTGAGATCTACTCTCGCTCTCACGAGTCACTGACGTTTACCTGTGTTAATTAAGGCTTTCGGTCGAACGGCAGCTTGGACAGTTAAAGTGTGGAACAGCTTCCAAAGAGAACAGGCGTAACCTCGGAGCTCCGGCCTGCTGCCCTGGCATCCGACCCACTGCACGTGGTTGGTGAGAAAGATCCCAGAAATCTGAAAAGAAAGGAGACTTTTCAGGGCTGGGGCCAAGAGCCAACATACTCTAGTGCCTAAATTCTTGGACTTAGACCTAGGAGACAGAGCAGAAACCAGGACTTAATTTCGTACCCGTGGGTAAAACCTGCGTTTTGGGGTACCTGGATACCTGAAAAAAACAACTAACTTCTGGTATCAATTTTTCGATTTACCAACTCCCAGTCGGTAAAACCAAGCAGCATATCAGGTCAGGAAAAAAAAAAAAATCGGCACAATTTTTTTTTTTAAAACGAAGTGATCGGAAGTCGTTTTTCTAGGACAGGAAGCTGACTTTCTGGAACCAGAAGTCAATTTTCCAGGATGGAAAAATCAATAAAAAGGAGTCGGAAATCAATAAATGGTGTGTGTGTACAAAACTGGAACCGAAAGTAGTTTCCAAGGAGCAGAAGTCGGTTTTCTAAGATGGAAAACCGATCAATGGGAGTCGGGAGTTGAGATATCAACATAAGAGTTGAGAAATCAGCACCGGAAGTCGAGATTCTAGGGCATCAGGTACCCGAATGGTGTCACGATCAGGTACAATGGTTTTCGGGTCAATTTGGGTACCAGAAATTCGACGGGTTACTAATTTTTGTGGGTATCCTCTTCAGCTCTACTGGGAGATCAAGGTTCAAATCCTGTCTGACTCATGAACTCACTGGGTGGCCTTTGCAAATCACTGTCTCAACCTCAGTTCCCCATCTGTAAAATGGGACTAATAATGACCTATCCCACAGGGTTGTGGGGTGAACTAGATCAGAACTGTAAAGCACCTTGAGCAAAAAGTGCTTTAGAAGTGATGAATAAAGTGATGAAGTTTCTCAACTGAAAAGGAAACAGAGGTTCACAGATACTATGATCATCACAGGATCAGTCCCCTAGTATATTAGTAAACATCCGTGTTAATGATGGCAGATCGTCCTCTAGCACTGGAGCAGAGATGAGTCAATTATGAAACAGTATTAAGTGCCTCTCTCTTCACTCGAGGCTATGAAATGCATGTCTAAAGAAACTTTAAAATTTAACACTAGGGTTATCAAAAAGTCAAAAGGCTGAGCTATTGGAATACACTGTTGTATTGTTATGCTCTTGCATCTATATTAACTCAGGATACACAAGCAGAAAAAAATCAAATCACACTAGCCTATGCAGCACTGTTGCCTTCCTGCACCCTATGAATGAACATGATGCAAAATATAAAAAATTGCCAAATACTTTACAGAAACATCATTGAGACAAGACAGCAGACTATTTTCTCCCCCACTGGCAATCCTGATTAACGAATTGAGAGCGAGGTAGGCAGTAACACCCCCTCCCCCCAAAAAAAACCAACAACAACAAACCACGCACTTTATTTCTCACTAAGAATCTCAGGGAAAAAGAATTCTAATTAAATTATTAGTTACAGAACAGGAGAATGCCAGTGTATAATGCATTATGTTATTAATCTTTCCCCCCCGGCACTATCATACCACCATTTATCTTTGACAGCTACAGCCACAGAACATGCTAATTCTGGCTTAGTACGAGGTTCTCTAGCGTGATTGAAGGCTGAACCCGGTTTCCAAGCAGCTACTGTAAGATCAGCTGTGTGACAGACAGAACAGCACCTTCAGCACAAAGTCAGCCAAATTGAAAATCCAGGAGGGGAGCTTTTTAGATTTTGGTGTTCTGCAGGGCAAGAGGGAGCTTAGTCATGTCCTTTTGTCCTCTCATCTGTGTTAGTGCATATGGACTCCCCCCACCCCGCAATATGATTTCATGTTAACCTTCTTATAACTCCATTACGAGTGCACGGAGGCATCAGCGATGTCTTGGATTTAGACAGAACCTTATCCTTTACTAATGCCGCACTTTACGCTGGAAACTAGTAACAGCTTACCCGCATTTTGTTGTTGACCAGATCTAGGATAGCGTCATAAGGGATTTTGTCTAATGGCAGACTCATCAGCCACTCTTGCAAGGTCTCCAGCAACTTCACCACGGGCGGACGGCCAGGAAACAGCTGAGGGGGAAGTAAGAAAGCAGCCTTATTTTAAAGCTCCGGCACCATTATGAGAGAGACTCCACTTCCTATTTTCTTTACCTCTTCAAAAATTCTAAGCGAATGCAGCACCTGTGATTTCTTTTAGATGCAATTAGAATGACTAAATCGCTTGGTAAAGTCTTCAATAAACAACAGACTTGCACCCCATTTAAAATTCAGGGCTGTCTGCAAACCTCCACAATGGATGATAACACTGAATCGCGGCTATAGCACAATAGTTTAGATCAGAAAGAGAGAGAAAAAATATTGCATCGAAACTATTTCGCAGAGCAAAATATAAATCAATTTTCATAGCACCCCTCCCCCTTGCAAAATGGCCCATAGAGCACTTCACAATAATAAAATACAGCAACAATATACATTCGTTTTTGTAAGAACGTAAGAAATAAGAAGTGCCATTGACTGGGTCAGACCAATGGTCCCATCCAACCTAGCATCCTGTCTCCGGCAGTGGCCAGATGTGGGAGGACGCAGCAGGTTATAATGGACTAATCCAGCTCCTGCCATCCTCCCCCTGTTTTCAACAGTCAAAAGTCTTGTTTCCCTGACCAACCCAACCAGGAACCCTTCAGAACATTTCAAAACAATTTAAAAAGGGAAGGTAAAGATGGAGGACAGAATATGTTAAGAAGAACTAGCAGTGATTCCTAAAAGCTCCGGGAGAACAAACAACTTTTCAGGTGTTTTTTTTTGTTTTAAAAGAGGACCAGGAACCGAGATGAACATCTGGAGGGAGGGAGTTCCATACTGAGGGGCCGGTTAGAGCAAAGGCCCGATCACCTGCCGACTTAACGCGTGATGGCGGGATCCCCTGAACGGCAGGTGGTTTCTTGTCTCAGAGAACCATCAGGGTAAGCAGGCCTTGAATTCTTCTCCAGGAAGAACCCTTGCAGTGCTCTCTTAGGAGCTTTGAGGACATTCCTTAGCATGCATGACAATCGTTTAAACCTCGCCCGTGCTATAGTACTGACTGAAGACTAACTCACAGGGAAGGCACGTGCAGTGCTTCCTGCAAGCGCACGGGTTTCCGATCCCGTTGCATTTCTGACCTATAAATAATGCAAGACAACCTCACTCAGGAGCCATGATGACATTTACGAGGCAGTTTGGGGGAAGGCAAGATTTCCCCATATTCTGACACTAAGTAAATTTCTCTTTAAAATTTTTCTTTTAAAAAAATCTCTATTACTCCCAGAGCTTTAGGATGCGAGAATCTACGCAGAGGTTAGTTCTCTCTGAAGTAGCTGACCAGTCGTTAGCAAAGAACTCCCTGGAGAAAAACCAGCTCCTTCCAGAAACGTGATCTCTGCAGCGTCCTCCACCAAAGCTTGTTGATTGTTTAATTGGTTTAATTAAACCATGCCTGTTCCCAGCGCTGCCTTCTTCCCGTGGCCGCACGGTGCCTGGCACGATAAAATCCTGACCGCTAACCGCAGGTCTAAAGTGCTACCAACACATGAACTGTGCCCAACTGAAATGCTGATACTGTATATAGCCGGGGTAGCGCGCGGTGCTTACGTGGGCCACAGAACTGACCACATGGGTTTCAGTCCCTTGGCCCTGCAGATACCCCTGGGGAGGAGGCCGGGCAGCAGACTGCAATGCACCCAGGCCCTAGCGGTCTCTGGTTCGCCCCTCACTGAAGCCACATGCCTCGTTCAGACACCCCCAATCTGCAAAGAGCCAGGATGCACGATGGCCTCTGAGAAATCGAGAGTTGGCCACGTGGCCCGTTGACCCAAAACGTTTGGGAACGGCTGCTGTAGACAGTATACAGATCTACGTACTGAATGTCGTAGTACCCTCCCGAAATAAAGGCTGACAAAGGTGTCAGGGAATCATGGCCTTGCTCCCCCATCATCTTTCTGCCCTCGTTCCCCACTACGTCCCTACCTAGGAATATTGCCCTTCCTCTGCCACTGCCCTCAACCACCCCAAGACGGTCCCACACTGCTCCCTATGCCCGGGACTCCCTTCCTGCGCCTCATAGCATTTCCTTCTTCAGGATCCCCCGCAGGCCTGTGTGACAAACGCTAAGCACGTGCACCTGCAACATCGCAGCTTCTTAACTCAATTCCTGCCTTTCCCTATGCTCCGCTCCCTCAGGCAGGAGAGACTACAATCAGGGGGAAACCCGTTCTTGTGATCCTCGGTGAAAGAGCACGGTTCTTGGCTCGTTCCGACAGTGGCAGTGGCACTGCCATTTTGGAAAAGGGCAGCCATTCCGCGCAGGTGCGGTGACCCTTTCAAGTTAGTTAGTTAGTTTATTTAATCATCTGTATCCCACTCCCTCCAGCCCTACAACAGCTCGTGGCGGCTCACAAAACATTTAACACAAAAACAATACGTAGAAGGGTTACTAAAACAATAAAACAACAATAACAAAGAGGTAAAACCACTTTTGTGCCTGCACAGACCAGCTGCCCTTTTCCAAAATGGCGGCGATGCTGCTGGTGCCATTTTGGAAAAGGGCTGCGCGTGTGCAGAATGACCCCCCCCACCCAAGCCCATGCTCAGTTCTCTCTCTTTTTTTCTTTCCTTTGTATTTTTTTTTCTTCTTCTAGGTCTCGCGAGATTTCATACCGGGGCCGAGATCTCAGCAAGATCTCGGTCCCTGGCACGAAATCTTGCGCCATCTCTCGCAAAAACAAGAAGGGTTTCTCGATCAGCCCTACTCACGGCAGGGACTGGTCTCTAAATCGGAACCGTTCAGCTGAAGCACGTTGCTTGAGCTATACAAACATTTTGCATGTGATCCATATCCAAGCAACACCGCTTATAGCCAGGGAGCAATGATAGGAATCACTTTTCTGGAGCATTCAGAAGGAAGGGCTGCTATGACCGCATTAACAGCCAAGAAACTAATCCTGCAGCGATGAAAATCCCAGGACAGAAGATCGGAGCCCAAACCTCAGACTTAGCAACACTGTAAATGCTCTTCTTTAGGAACTGGGAGAGTATGTGAAGTCCTGTAATCTAGCCTTGCAAAGCTGTTTTCCTGCTAAACGTTTAGCGATCAAAAGGCGTTAAAATCTTTTAAAAACAAAGCCTCAAGCACGCCAGATAAACTAAAATCGTGCCGGCGCCGTATGTTCAATTCATACATTCTCTTAAGGGAAGGCAGCGCAACGTTCTCTTCCTACTCCGGAAAGAAAAAAAGGAAATAAATTGTTTGGTTTTTTAAAAAAAAAAAAATCAGATGCCTGGGTAAAATAGTAACTCTCAGAAGAGAAATGCTCTTACAAAGTGTTAAAAAAATAAATAGTTTTTTCTTTTTCTTAACGACCCTGCTGGAAGCGTACCAGAGAATGGGGAATCCAACGAGAAGAAAGCATTGCCCATTTATTCCCTAATAGCTATGAAAGTAAATTACATTAGCTGGCTGGGATCCATCAGGCAGGAGAGAGCCTGTTTTAGAGATAATATGATGGACAGATTAGCACTACACTTTCTTAAAGGAAATGAGGCCACCTAGAGATTTCTGACCTCTCGCTGTCAGAGGGGGTAAGAACCTGTCTGACTGATTTTCAGATAATGCCAGATTCTTGGAAGTGTTATATAACCCTTTGCTGTCCCTCTAAACAGCCACCTAATTTGCTTGCTTTAAAAAACGCACACAAAAACTCTGTTGAATATTGGCACAAAAATAAAAAATAAAAAATTGGGGGCTGTGAAAAGACGGGAATTTTTTAATGTCAGCTTTCTTTAAAAAGTCTCATCTACAGAACAAGTCCAACATCTGATTGTAAATAACAATACTAGCCATGCTGAGGTGAGCAGAGCACCTACAATGTGCCTGGAACGGAACAATCATTAATTGAAGGCAGGAGCTGAAACGGGTGGTAAGCCCCGCCTTTTCGGGTATTGTTTCAGGTATCCAAATCAATTCCTAAATGCCGTTTCAGTACCCAAAAAAACCAAAATGGTTTCCAGTTTCTGAGCACCCGGGGAGGGGGGGGGGGGGATAATTCAAAATCCAGAACCGCAAGTCAAAAATCTGGGATTAGAAGTCAAAAAATAAAACAAATTTAAAAAATCAGGATAAAATGGTATTTCAGTATTTGGGGTTCCCGGTCAGATACCGTTTCAGGTACTGGAAAAAACCCAAAAGTTTGGAGTCAAATCGGTAACCATGCATTCAATGAGTACCCGTTTTTGTGGATACCTGTTTAAGTCCTTACATCAAAAGGCTTACAATCTAGGAGGGACAGAAAGGGGAACAAAGAGAGAGACAGGAAGGCCTTCAGGAACTTGAGAAGTCGCAGATGCACATGCTTAGCATAGGCACAGGGGAGAAGAGGACTGTGAATGAAAAGGAAGGATCAGTGACCAGGCTTGTGGGCATGAGAAGCCAGGGAAAGCTGGACGAGCGAGGTTTTCAGGAAGGAGTAGAGCAAAGGCGTTCTGGGAGGGAGTTCCAGGCAAGGGAGAAAGAAAGGGTGAATAGGTTCTACTAAGCGCTAGACAGCAACAGATTCTTTTCCATACAACACCCCTCAGAAACGTTGTGGGTGGCCACTGCTTAGAGCAGAGGTTCCCCTGTGTGGCAGGGACTCCAAGTGGAATTGTGGCCTCTGCAGATGGGGTCACAAGCCCGATGATGTTGGACATTCCCTGCAAATCTTGATTGCTCTCGGGGGGGGGGGGGGGGGCACAGAATTATATAGTTTGGGGCACAAGAAAACAAAAATGGAAACCACTGGCTTGGAGCCTTTAAAGCAGGGACAGGGAATCTTTTCCACGGGGGCCATTCTGAAAAGAGTTCCATGGACCAGAGAAGAGTTGAAAGAGGGGGGACGCGCAGAACGGCAGAAGGGAAGGGAAGGATCTGGATGAGCTAACCCACAGATTCCTCAAGTGCAGTCTCCCGAGTACACTCCTTCAATACATGAGGCTAGGTCTGGCTCTGTGGGCCAGATGCAGGAAAAGGGCCAAATAAAAACTAGCCTTGGGTCACGTTTGTCTCATGGGTTTCGGGTTCCCCACTTTAAAGGAAGGCACTAAGTCTCCATTAAAAATATTCATCAAAGAGTCAGCTGTATCATTAGAAACCAAAACACTCGTTTGATAGTTGAACGTGGGCACAGAGACCGGTTTAATGGTACGTTAAGTTTCAGAATCAAGATGGCAAAGCAAAAAAAACTCCGAAAGTCAGTTACGATCGGTGACCTGCGTTCACTACGTTTTCAGAAACACAAGGAATACGGGTCCCTGGTTATGATCGTTACACATCTTTAAAATGGGGCCAACATTCAAAATTTGGATGAGCCCATTCTGCGAGCCTTGGGCTAACCAGAGACCAATTATATTAAGTTTTGTGATCAATCAAAATGACCGTTAGTTCCACAGATGTTGGTCCTAACCAAAGTCTAGCTATTAGCCAAAAAACCACACCCTTGCATCCACAAAAACCATTACAAAATAGTAGCGTCAAAGTAGATTTAAAAACAAGCAAACAAACCCTACATGGCTTAGTTTCTAATGTACTTTGGGAGACATTTTCACAGCCTTCAGAGAGTGCTCTGTCATGTAGTAAATATTACTTTAGATTTACTTCTGCTCTTACAAATATAATCAAAAGGCTGGGAAGCGTATACCTTGGCGAGAACGGTAACAAAATCCTTGAAGGTCTTCAGTTCCGCTCCTTCCAGTGTCTTGTGAGTGGCAAGCTCTACCCGGAGCAGGTAATGCAATCCCGATTCAAGGTCGGCCATATACAGCTTGGATCTAAAACACACATATATAATGTTCAAAAGTGGCAGGCTGCTGCGGCTTGATGCTTTGCAAGTCATGGAGGTAAAATTGATATACAGTGGGTGCCATTTAAAACCCACAGTGTTTGTTTTCGGCACTTACAATTATTATTATTTTTTTTAAAAAGGGAAGACAGCTATAGGTACCTGCTATGGTAAGGTTTTTTTTTGTTTGTTTTTTTAAAGTTGAATGTGTCTCGCTATACTCCTCTTGTTGTAAACAGCAATTTTATGTCATTCAATTCAGAGACTAGGCAAATGGAAGACAGCTATGTTTAAAATGTTGTCCTGTGCCCCGACATGATAATGCCAACATAATTGTGTTCCACACTTGCGGAACTCTTTTCCTCCGGAAGTTTGGCTTAAGCCTGAGCCTCTTTGTCTTCTGGAGGCAACGCAAAGACTTCCCATTTGGTCAGACATTTGGCAGGTGTGGATAAGGTGTGAGGAAATGTGGTGTATAAGTAGTTTTTATTTATGTATTTTAATATATATTGTAGGCTTTGTAACCTGCCTTGTTGATGAGTCCGTATAAAACGACGTATTAGGAGAAGCTGAGCTTCCTGGCTGCAGGAACTATTACACACACACACAAAATATTTTTTCACCAAAATAGAAAGACAATGGTTGTCTAAAACTCCTTAACTTTCCATACTCTTAGATTTACCAGTTCAGAACAGCACAACATCCCAGACCAAACAGAATGCACATGGTCCTTATAAAGGCTGAGTACTTGATAGAACACGGGGGTCTTGAGGAGTCCGATGATTAAACAGTAGAAATAAGACAGCTGATCAAGCAGAAAATCAGCTTACTCTGAAAGCAAGGGTGCTTTAACAACAATACATTTAAAGACACATGAAAAGCCAGATCCGGATGGATATTAAAACTACAAGCTTGTTTGGATAGTTTCAATTCTTTTAGTAAGAGGGCCAAGAACAGAGTTTTATTTTATTTTTTAAAATGTTACATCAAGGGTTTTTAAACACAGCGGCCCCATCAACGCAGCTGAGAGACAACTGTATACTTGAAAAGATTCAGAAAGGATTGCTTGAAATATCTATTGCTTAAGTGACAAGAAAAGGGAACACAATCACTATTTCAGACAAAACACAATATTTTGGAAGAATAGTTACAAGAAAACAGCATGACCATCTGCTTTTTTAAAAACAAAAAACAACACACAGGACTAATTGTAAAGCATTAAAAAAAAAAAAAAAGAAATAAGTAGAAAATGGAAGCACTCAGTCCTACATCTTTTCCAGCTAAAGATGCTGGGGATTATCTGGCTGCAAAGCTTTTGTATCCTTCTCTTGAACAGTCAAAAGGGTGAACATAAAGGATTTGGTCCGATAAACATCTTTCCTGGTGACTTTAGAGTTCTCTAATGTATTGGCGAGTGGTGTCCTGATTCACCATTATACCCAGTGAGACAGAGCCCCACTATTTGCCGAACTGCCCTGATTCCCCGTTACACACAGCAATGCAGTGCTCCCCCAATAGCGGCCGTGCCTGGATTCGCCACTGCGCATAGCAATACCGCGGCCCCAACAGCTGTAGTGCTCTGACATCGTACGTAGCAATGCAGAGGCCCCCGTTTTCCTGCAGGTTTGCCAGAGGATCCTTGTTGTAACGTATCTTAAGATCAATTTTATGTAGGACGCCAATTTATGAGCTGAAGTTTAATTCATTTCATTTTTTTAAATAGAAACCAAGACCATCTCACTCCAAATACCAGATTGAGGCTCAAAACTAGTGACACGATTCTCCAAGGGGTTAGCACTAAGGCAGGCGTAAGTTACTTCAGTGGATTTGTGCTAGGGGCAAGCGCTGCACTACAAGGTCGGAGGATCACACTCGAACAGAGCCGAACGGAGCCCTAGATTGTCTTAATTTAATGACGTGCCTTGCTCAACGAAGGGCTCTGCATGGCTCGACAGCTCGCACACGTTCACCAACAGAAGTTGGTCCAAGCAGAGGTTATCATCTGAATTACTTTCTCTTATCCTAAAATAAGTGAGTCATTGGTTTTTCCAACTAGTACATGACGTTAAAATTAATCTTATTCATCATCCTACTTGGCAGCTGCAACCGTACATTTTGGCTTCCAAGTCCCTCAGAATCACTTACTTATCGAACTCTTTCCACACCTTGATGTCTGTGCTTTCCTCTCCGGTCTGCTTTGCTGGCAGTGAGAGTTGGGAAGCAAGTTTTCTTCTCACACCAGGCAGTGACTTTAAATAGGAAGAAAAGAAAGACCGAAGAGGCTTCAAACTGTGTATGAAAGGACAGCGGAAAGGTTAAAAATAACCTCAAGCTAAAAGGTCAACAGGAACAGCTTAACATGGTGACAGTCTCATTTTCATTTCTGTTCTATAAAGACACATTATTCAGTTTATTTTGCAAGTCGGGCGGGACAAATGCCAGTCGTTGCTAATTAGAACATCAAACTGAATTTCAGTATAGAAGAAATAAAATAAAAAAAATAAAAATAAAAAGTAGCTAGAAAACATTCATTTAAATTTCAAA
Source organism: Sphenodon punctatus (assembly GCA_003113815.1). Classification (NCBI taxonomy): domain Eukaryota; kingdom Metazoa; phylum Chordata; class Lepidosauria; order Sphenodontia; family Sphenodontidae; genus Sphenodon; species Sphenodon punctatus. Next base: position 4,920,240 of record QEPC01012679.1, on the reverse strand, counting down.
TTAAATTTATTAAACATGGCCGTAGGCCATTGTTAACATAGACAACACATAAAATGAACATACAACCAAAACAAATTACACCTCCAACATTACATAATGACTTAAATCCCAAATAAAAAGGAATAACTGGAAACCCGCCCAGCCACCAATACCAGTATAAAATAAGTATAGAAATGGTTATTCGACCAAACCACTATTGGAGCTATACATTCATTCAGAAAGTCTATGGTTACTTTTTATTTTGCTTAGAATCTCCTAAGCGGAGCTGAAAGGAGTACCTGTAAAATCACGGTACTCGATTTGATAACATCAGGTATTCTAGGTACCCGATTACTGTCCGACGGGCTACCCAATGTCTTCTTTAAGCAACGCCCCCACCCCCATTCCAATTTAGCAACTCCTGTATCAGTTTACTAGTTTTTTCCCATTACTGAAATTTGTCGGCGAATCAGAAAACCTAAAAGGCAATAGCCGGTATTCTGGGTAATCAAACACCTGACTCGGTATTTGTGTACCAATCGGGTACTGAAGGACCACCTGAAATTTCAGGTATTATCTGCAGGTCACAAATGGACTACCCATTTTCAACTTGACTCCTAATCCCAATAGATTTTGTATTGGCTTCCAACTGTTGCATTGTATATTTTTATGTTTAATATTTGTTTAATTTTGTATTCCCAACCTCCCGTGACCATCATCTGTACTCATTGTAGGTTTGATCTTTTTGTTTTTTAAAGTGAACACCAGACAAATATGTTACTTTGATTGGCCAACTAGCATTCCAGCTAAGGCCACGTCCCGACAAGAAGTGAGGAACGGCAGTAACTACTGGATTTAAATCAAAGTAGAGTAGTTATTCCGCATTGATACCATGGCTGCAAACAGGTGTAGTTACTTCTCAATCTCCCCCTTCAGGGTCACAACGAAATGTTAACCCTTCTCTTTTTTACTTCCAAGGAAGTTCACGCTTGTTACTTCCAAGGAAGTTCACACTCGTTACTTCATAGTAAAAAGGAATGGGGATTAGGCACTCCTTGATTTTCAGGAGCACATACTTCTCTTCAATAACTTCAGTTTAGTGCTTCTACATGTGAACGATTCAGGAGTCAACATGATTTAAAGCTTAACTATGGAAACGTATTGTTTGTTGGAATGCGGTCCAAGAGTAATATCTTGTTGCCACAAAAATATCCCTAGGACGTTTGTATTATCTTCCAAAAGATTCTCATTGACTCCAATAGATGCTTTGTCTAAGTCTAGCCTGTAGGAGTTGGGACTTCCATCAATGTTTTTATTCCAGATGTGCCTCAAGCCATATCCCCTCTAAGGAAAAATGATACTAAGTCACTGGCATTTACTAGTAGCAACAATAGAAACCAATTCTAAAGATTGCTTTCTCAAAACCCGAGTAACGTTTGACAGACAGGATGAGAGTGACACTATCTACGTCTCTGAAGCTTGACGTTTCCCGATATTTCCCTTCAGGCACCATCAAACCTGAACGTTCTACTATACCCAAATGGAAAACCTCTTCCTTGGTGCATGTTACAAAGAAGCTGGGTGAGCATTATAAAGCCAGCACCCGAGTGAGGGATGCTTTAGGCATAAGGTATCTTGCCTCAGAGCAAGGGTTGGTTAGATGACCTTTGAGGCACCTCCCAACTCTTTGGTTCTATAATAACGGCTACAACAGTCTTGTCTTTTGTCCAGTGGGAGAGAAGAACCTTTGTTTTTACTTACTGTGAACACCTTTACACACACAGACATGTACAAATCAAATGATTAAAGCAGCCCTGGGGCATTTTTAGATGCAAGACATTTTTCCCGCAGTGTAAAAATCTGGCTTGGGGATGCAGGGGGGATTTAGATGCTCCTCGCCGGACCAGAAGTCATTCAGGCACCGCTGGAAACAGCGGCGCCAGCAACGCCCAGACATTTTGAGAGGGCCGACGGCCTTACCAATCCGCGTCTCAAAACTTCCGGGCGTTGCCTGGTGCTGCTGTTTCCAATGGCACCCAGGCAATTTCCGATCTGGTGAGGAACTTCTAAATCCCCCCTGCATGGAGTTTCCACAAACCGAATTTTTAAGCTGCAGGAGAAATGTCTCTTGTCTAAGAACGCCCATGACAGGTCAAGTACCCAAGGGAAGAGCTATTCAGATGATGGGCGAGAGTTTAAATAAGATGGAAAGGAAGACGTTCCTTCCAATACACCATTTGTGTGGGATTTTTAGAAGAATTTAAGTCCCACTGATTTTCAATAGCATTGATATTCTCAAATCATTCTGATGCTTTGGAAAATCCCACCATCAGTCAGTACAACACACCGATTTTACATCCTGGGATACAGTGTCTAGGCATACGGGCACGAAGATAAAACCTGGTTATACAATTGGTTACCTCATGAAATGAAGCAGAGGCAACTGTTTTACAGCTTAGCTGAAGCCCTGTCAGGTCCAGCACGTATCCCTTACAGACGTATTAGTACTTACATGTTAATTAATCCATGGGACCCGTTGGGATAGATTAGGTAACATGAAGGGACGGAGGTAATACCGAGTTTCTCTAGAAGAGCCTCATCAGAATTCAGTGTTCTCTTTACCACAAGGTTTTCATACTGAATCAGGTCTAAGATCACCTGGTTGACAAGACAATATGCATGAGTTAGAGAAAGAACGGGGAGACTTTTCCCTCACAGTGGCCTCTTCAATAATTAGCACAAGCTCCAAGGGCCACAAAGAAGTTGGGGTGGAAATGTTAAAGGGATGCGCTCAGGAAGGAGGAGGATCCAGATCAGGAATGGTTGCCCTCTCCTTGGGGGCAGGCCCTCCTCTCCTCTCTGCTCCCCCAAGCTCAGTCTTTCAGTGCTTGGAGGTAGGAACTAGATCCAAGAGCTCAGATCCCAGAACTGGAAAGAGACCAAATAAAAAGCTAGCTGTGGGTTGCATTTAGCCCCTGGGCCTGAGGTTCCCCACCTGTAACTTAAAGACTACTCTCTCCAGGCCGTTCTGACCAAGTCTCCAACTAAATCAGGGAGACTCCCATTTTTCAAGCTAAAAACTGTCAACTTGAGATGACCACGTACCCTCCTGCAGTAGGGGCAGAAGGGTTCCTAAGTCTCCATTTTACTTCCGCTGCTAAAGAGGGAGACAAAGCGGTTCAGAGGAGATCTTTTATCGGACAACTATTGTTGGCGGGAGCATGCAAGCTTTTGGGTCGCAAAGGGCCCTTCCTCAGGCATGGAAAAAGTCAGAACTACAGAAAGAGGAAATGCAGGACAGGTATATGTGCAATTGCAATTACTTCGAAGGACGTTCGTTAGGGAAGAAAAGGTTATGAGGAGAGGCAGTTAGCATTTCAGAACATTTAAATACAATGAAGGGTAAGCAGTAGGTATAGGTGTAAATTCCAGGTTGTTACTGACATTTTTCTACACTGGCTTATGAAGCCCAAAATCTTTATTTAGTTCAACTATAGATTCCCTTTCAGAATAAGAACTGACAGATCAATAATGGAGTGGTCACTCCAGGAGATGGGAACATCCGCATTTGATTCAATGTCAATGTTCTTGTCCTTCACATTTTTTTCTGTGTAAGTTCCTTTGTTTTAATATTCTTATTATTTATCTCTCTAGCCCTTTCAGTGTTCAAAGTGCTTCACAATCCTTATCTAGATTATCCTCCCAACAACCCTACAAGATAGGTCATTATTATTCCCATTTTACAGACGAGGAACTGAGGCTGAGCGAGATAATGACTTAAGTCACAAATGCATTAGGTGGCTGTGGGTAAGACAGAATTTGAACCTTGCTCTGAGTCCAACGCCTTAATCCATTAGGCTCCACTGGCTCAGAGGGATTTTTGGTTTTGCCAAACAGTTTCCATGGGGGCGCTTAGTGCATCGAATGAAGCCCACCACATGCTAGGATAGGCATGCCAGCGCCTTGTGTTCGCTATGGTTTTCCCAGGGAGGAGGAGGGTGTTGATAATAGCTGCAGTAGACACGTGTTTGCAGGTTTTGTGTGCATTATTATGGCAGGGTCTTGCTTCCGTTTGGGTAGGGGCACCCTAGGCATTGGGGAGTTTGCTCCTGATGATCAGTCGAGAGCCTGTCTGAAGGCCAGAAGAGGCGGTCTGTCCACCCCGCCGCCCGTTGCAGTTGTCCGATGTCTCATGTAGGTTCCAAAGCGGGGTGATAGGGGTGTGTGGTCAAAGGGTTTCTTCTTTCTATATTGTAGCAGGTTCTCTCAAAGTATTTGGGTAGCCAATTCCATTAGGTGGTCCACCTCTTATGGAATGACCTTGATTTAGTCAAGGCAGTTTTTAGCGTAGTGAGGTGAGCATCATGGGTCTTTTCTTCAGAGTAGATTTTGTGTATCCGAGCGCTTGGCTGTAGACGGCAGATTTTTAGTGCATCTTGGGTGGTGGCTAGATCCGTGGAGGTAGGTAGGGCTATCTAACGGTTTCTTGAATAGGACCATCTGTTGGACTCCATTGTTTATAAGAACATAAGATGTGCCCTAGTGGAGAAGACCAACGATCTGTTGAGCTCATCATCACGTCTCCATCAGGGGCCGTTCTTAGCCGCTTCTGTGAAGGACCCAACAGGTAAATTATGGAATATTCCCTGCTATTTACCCCCAAGCTCCCAACAGTCAGAGGTTATGTCTGCCGACCAACTTAACCTGTGGTGTCGAGCGAGAGGATACGGATGTGGGAACGTTCCAGGGTTAGTCTAAGGGACAGGGGTGGTAGTTGGTGAATGTTTGGTGGAATTCTAAGAAAATATAGATTGTCTGTCCAGATTTTTAAAAAATCATTGATGTGCCTGAGTAGTAATAATAATAATAATTTTTTTAAAGGTTCAGTGGTACATCTTCCAGGCATTCCTCTTTAAGGTGGCCCCTAGAGACGAATCCTGGCACATTGCCCAACATTGACACCTGAATCGCACGTACCGGACGTCCAGTCACCCCTGGACTAAAACATTCTGTGTACGCTCCATCTAATGATAGAATTTTCCTCCTTGCAAGCAGGCTCTATTACAGCATTTTTATTTAGTCAGAGAGCCCTCCTCAGAACAGAAAGTCACAAGAGCGGGCAAAACGAAATGCTGACCAGCTCTGTGGCTGTCTCTTCCCTGCCTCTCGGTACTGTGGATCCACACTACATGGAGAGCCACTTTCCAACCAGCCACTGTGCAGCTGGCTGTTTCGGTGCGGCATTGCCAAGCCTGGCAGCGCACCACGCTCCAGCTCAGGATTAAAGATCATTAAAAACACTAGGCAAATGTTTCATGTTTCCGCGCAGTTTAGGCAAAGATAACGATGCAACTGCTTTCCCTTTGTTGTCCTCGAGTTTGGCAGCGGCCGAAAATTAACAACAGTTGTCTGGGCTAACAGCAGTTCGTTCGAGCGGGAAACTGTGCCAGAGGAAGCTTTGTACAAAAATTTAAACGTGTCGCTTCCTTGGGGCAAGAATGTTTGCGCCCCAAAAATGCAGTGTGGTAGTGGTGTAAAAAATCTGAACGGGTCCCTAACGTTTTACAAAGCAGCATCGCAAACAAATCTTTATAAAGCAAGCAAAACTTCTGCCATTCCTGTGCGTTAAAGATTTGGGTCCTGGCCTAGGCTGTCGCTGCTTCCAAAGCAAGGACTATCTTGTGCAGCACACGGCAGCCCAGGGGTGGGGAATCTTTTCCCTTCCAGGGAAAACTAGTACAAACTCCGAGGGCTGCACAGATGTTTGGAGGTAGGGGTCTGCTCAAGGCAAGGGAAGGCAGAGGAGGGTCATGGACCTGAAGGAATGGAAAGGAATGAAAGGAATTCGATTTGGAGGGGTCAGATCCAGGAACTGGAAAAGGGCCAAATAAAAAGATCTCAGTGTCTGAGGTTCTTCCCCCCGGCTGTAAACAGTGGAGTTATGTCTCATTCTCCCAGAGGCAGGGATGACTGGGGCCTACACCCACGGCCCTACACTTTTGGAGGTCGCGCATCTGGGAAGCTCCTAGCGGAGGCAGCAACTACGGAGCTCCGGGAACCCCTCTGGGGCAGTGGCAATGCTATCGCCCTCAGAAAGCTGCCAGGGCAGCCACTTCCAGTGGGGCTCTGCAATGGAAGAGGCGATGGCCCCTTTAAGGCTAGCCTGCCCATCACTGTAGCCCCGTCTGTTTTAGGAGTATAAAAGGGGGGCTGGGGAAGACAGAGCTGAGGCAAGTCTGCAGTGAGCTGCTGAAGGGTGAGGAGCTCAGAAGGAAGCAGGCTATAGCCCAGGTCCTGAAACCCGTAGGGTCTTGGGGAAGGAATACTAGCTACCTAGGAAGGAGCTTGAGTTTGGTGGAAGTATGTGGCGAGTGCTGGGAGCCTGAGAAGGGGCTCACGCCCACCTATTATTATCCAGACTGTGATAAAAGACATGCACGTGGTGAACCCACATGATCACTGAGTGGCGCGTGCAATGATCCTGCAAGGAAGCACCCTGGCTGGATGGGGCCGTGCATCACAGACCCATCACTTGCCCCTAGCAATCTGGCCACCCCCTAGTCTAAAATCAGCCCCGCTCTGCTGTTACTCTCTCGTTCCCTCTGCTCTGCCCCATCACGGCCGGCCGTGTTTAAACTAACTCAACGCTGCACCATCTTAGCTGCAGAGGAGCAGGAGGGCTTTTCATTAAAGATTCTTTTGGACGTAGCTTGTGCGGCCAGCCAGCCAGCCCCGAGAGGCTTTCCCTGTTTATTACAATGGCAAATTAAACGGCTTTGCTGATGGGTAATCAATCACGCACACAGGATTACTGTATTATGGTTTAAAAGGGGCAGCTGGGCCTGAATTTCCACGAAGTAATTTTCGGATGGCAGTAACGAACCTGTTGGAGACATTCGATAAGGCATGCGCAGAAAAAGGGGTAGACGGGGGAGTCGTTACACCACTCACGGAATAAGGACGGTCGTAAATGCAACAGGAGGCTATTTCCTGAAATTTGTTTGCACAAATTACATCACAGTGTATTTTCCTTGGCGTGGAGGGGCAGTTTACTGGCTTTGTAGCTGCTAGTGTGGTATGGAAACATGTGGACTGTACGCACACACCTACACACAGAAAGCACAGATTAACAAAAACAGATTAACAGAAACAGAAAGCAGATCAGCAACATAATGCCAATTAAAACACTGTGCCACCACACAAGCCCCATGCATCTTGAAGCAGTCAGGCAGTCTTGTTCACTCCACTTAGCCTAGTAGCTAAGGCGGTGGACACGGACCTCAGAGACCAGGGTTCCAATCCCGACTTAGTCATGAACTCACTTTGCAGCCTTGGCCAAGTCACAACCTTCTCAGCCTCAGTTTCCCCAGCTGTAAAACGGGAATAAGATTGACCTCCCTCTAAGGGGTGTTGTGAGGGTGAACTAGAGAAGGATTGGAATACTGAAAGTGCTATGGAAATGATTAAGAGATAAGTTATTAAAAACACACGCGCAGTTAGGGAACCCAAAGTTTTAATCGGCGGATGGTCCTAACATGTGACCCGATAGTATTGTTCCTGTGATATTGTGCGAGGGGAGCATTTTGCTAACACGGGGGATGGATGTCGCCCCAAGCTGCTATTTTGCAGGAGGGTGTGGGATAAAAATACCCCAAAATAAATAAATAAAATAAATTTTAAAAACCCCAAATTTCCATTATGGTGGGGGAGCGGGACAGGACAGAGGATAAAGTCCCAAAAGTGGGCAGATCAAAGTGACTTCATTGTTCCGGAGAAAAGCTTGGGGGTTATAAATCCTACCCAACACCTTATGCCACCATTACGCGGTTGTCTGCACGGTGACCGTTCCTTTATCCCACTGCTTTGTGTTTAGCCCTATTTGGAACAACCAGAGGAGTAAGGGATCCCCTCTAAGGCAGGGATGTGAGAAACCTTCTCCTCCTGGGGACCTACATTGTAGGGCCTGCATGAAAAATACATGTTACAGGCTCTGCATTGGCACCTAAGGCGTCAATACAGGCCCTGCAACATGTATTTTCCATAAGTGTTCCTTAAATATTTGCGTCGGTGGCCACCCTATTTGCGGCTCAGGTTCCTGGATTGGCCTCGCCACACCCAGCTGAACTGTTAGCCATTTAGGCCCTCGGTCATTCAAGGCTTACTCAGCTGCCTCTTATCCAGGCACTGTCCTATACGACTTCGGCACCTGCGCCCCAGCTAGCGCCTGGTTTCAAGGCCCAGGCGGTTTACCAGCCTTGTCCCCGTTACACGGTGCCTTCAGGAAGAGAAGAGTCCGGAATCTGGATCAGTGCCATGAAATCTGTCCCTTATCCTTGGGCGCCTGCCTTCCTCTCTGCTCCCTCACCCTGAGCTCAGTCTTTCCGTTCTTGGGGGGCAGGGCCTGGATCTAGAGGCCAGATCTAGGAACTGGAAGGGGGTTACATTTGGCCCCTGGGCCAGAGGTTCTCTACCTCTGCCCCATGGTTACACCTTAAATGTGTGTGCTAGATTTACTTTCCCTTTGCAAGGACCCATTTCTGTATGCACAGACAACCCTACGCACGTGAGTGTCCCACTCGCTGAGGACAAACACGGCCCAATTGATTTCAGATGCTAAACGTTGGATAAAATTCGCAAGTAACACATTACCTCTCGTCCAACGTAGGAGTTTGCGCTTTCAAACACAATGGCAGTGTAACGCGGCCCGCTCTTGTCAAAAAGAGATTCGATATCTTTAGACCTGAAAAAAAGGAAAAAAATCTACTTACCGCGTGAGGAAATCAATGCTCTCCTCAAACAAACTAAAAATCCTCCTTTAACAATGGAACCATGCTTACATTTAATTCCGAGACACACACACACTATTTTCTGGTCTTGCACTTTAAAACAAGATGCTTACGTAACGGGGTCCAAGGTCGGGCAAGCGGGCGGTCTAATTTCTCGGGAATGGTTCTGTAAAAAATCAATCATCATCTGACGCACAGTCTGAATCTCTCGATCGGCGCCTGCTGAAGAGGTTTGGAAAAACAAAAACATTTACTACAGTCCATGAGCCAGCACTGAGAATCTTTGCAGGACTAGGCCCGAAGACTTAGGCGAGGGTAAGTCCTTGTAAGGGCAGTGTCCTGAGGTGACGAGGCAAGGGTCAGCTCTTTAGGGGTTAACCAGGAGCTAGGCTGGGTGGGGCCTCAGCTGCACAGAGCAACTCAGCAAAGCCCCAGCTATAAAAGCTTGAGCAGGTAGCTGAGATGAGAGACCACAGGGGCCTTGCCTTGTCCCAGGCAAGGCCTCTCAGGAGGTAGAGAGCCTACAGGTGGCTGGCAAGGGAGCGCATCACCCCAGGGGGACATAGGCTATTAAGGGCCCAAAATGTCTCCAGGGAATCCAGCGAGGAGCCAGAGAGACTGGCCGGAGAGAAGGAACACATTAAGGTGAACTGTGTGGTTATTGTTGTGTAAAGGATATTCTGTGCACAAAAACCCCCCAACACACCCCATTTTGGTGAAGCAAAAGCACTAGTCGGACCAGTCCTGGATAAAAATCCTGCAGGGAATTACCCAGAGCCCCAATACTCCTGCGGAATTTTGTTTTAAAATTCCACAGGATTCTGTGGGCCTTCTCAGGGAATTCTGCAAGCCCTGGCAACACCTCCCTCCACCCCCCACCTCAGCCTGATCTGCGCGGCAGTGGCATCAAGAACCCCAAGCGCTGCTGCGGCCACCCTCCCCAATCCGGCCTGCTCGTGGTTCCTGCTGCCGCCTGCAATGCTTCCCCCACTGCCAAGGGGGCTGGGGTGAGCTTGCCGTGGGACCAAACGGGCCAGGCTGGTTCTCATCATGGCAAACTTACCCCTGGCCCACATGGCAGTGGAGGAAGCAGGAACCCTGAATGGGCCGGGGAGGATGGCAGCAGCATTTGGGATTCCTGCCGCCACCACCAACACTTCCCCCACTGTCGAGATAGCCAGGGTGAGTTTGTTGGGGGCCTAAACAGGCCGGGCTGCGGATGGACGGGGCGTTGCTAGGAGCAAACGATAAGGGACAGAGCAATCCATTTATTCTCCATTTTTATGCTACTCCCTTGGAGCATCCAGTATTAGCCACTGTTGGGTTGGCCAATGTCCGACCCACTATGGCCCTTATGTAACTGACCTCCCGCCCTCTGAGCTCAGGGACATTAATTCCCTTGGAAAGAGCTGTCACTTCTGTCAGCAACCAGCCGGATCCACACAAGCTAGGGGCCTGTCAGAGCCATGAGTTACACAAGGACCAGACTGGGTCAAACTTTGAACGGAAGACCTATAAGGAAGTGTACGTGCTGCTGATAATTCAGTCGCTGGCAGCCTTCCATCTAATCAAGTCTGGGGAAACGTCTCAATAGGAACACCATGATTTGGGGAGATGCACTGGAGATTCAAAACAAAGGAGCTAGTTATCGGTATTGGTGGTGGTTAGAAATCTTATGGTGTGGTGGTGTTTTTTTAAATAAAAAAAATGTAGGTGTTAAATCGCTACTAATAGCCTGCTCACCTAGAACTTTCTGTGCTGTTTGACCTGTACAGGATTCACCTTAACTCCTGTCCTGACCTGTTGCTTAGTACTTTTAGGTGCCAGTGAATCTGCTGAGAAAGGTCCAAATTTCAGAGGGTAATTAATTCTCGTTTATTATGTTGAGCACCCTTAAGAATGGCAGGACTTGCTCAGGTATGTTATACTGGATTTGGGGAGGATAGGCTAAACGCTTTCGGCCGCAGTCCAATAACTACTTGCTCCCAAGTGGGCCTACAGACTTCAAGAGAGCTACTCTGCAGCTGGTGGGTTGCAGCTTTTGAGTTTATAGCAAAGGTAGTCTTACCTTTGTAATTTTCTCCCGTTGTGAAATGCTTTGTAAACGCCTTAAAGTACTGTGGGGGCAAGAAAGAAACATTCTTCTGAAAAACCACTCTCCTAAGGAGCAAAGCAGCTTCCTTCTCAGTTCTCTCAGAGAAGTTCAGTTTCGAGGCAGAACAGTCGTCGGTATTTAATGTATAGATTATACACAGACTCGCTTACAAATACCACCTGCTTGTCAAACTCCTACCGTGAGGGCATCCAGGGAGGCAGTCTCAGTGGCTGCCCCGCTATTTTAAAACTCTCTTCCCCTGGAGGTTTGCTAACGCAGGAGCGTTTTCCAGAGGCCATGCAAGACATTTCTGTTTGGACGAGCATTTGGCAGGTGGGGACAGGCAGCTTTTGGAAGTGGGAGGGAGGGATACAAGTTTAAACATATACAATAAAATATACATTTTTCAGGCCCACCAATAAGTTGCATTTCTGGAGTTTTCATTCATCCAGCCTTGCTGATTATCTTACAGAAAAACAGAAGCAGGGTGCGGTAAACTCCAAAGGGTCCATTTTCGACAAGTATAAGCCAGCAATACGGAGCTAGGCGAGCGTACGCCTGCTGTGGATCTAGCTCATGGATATTTAAAATAAATCTCTCACGAGTTCCACCATCAAGGGCACACGTAGCTTAACGCCATATGAGTTTTCTTAGAGGCATTTTGGAAACGTTAAAGCAGGGGTGGGAAACCTCAGGTCTGGGAGCTAAATGCAGCCCCTGACGCGTTTTTATGTGGCTCCTTATCAGCTCCGGGATCTGGGCTCAGGGCGCAGAGATGCCCTCACCTTTGCTCTCTTATCCTGAGCTCAGTTTTCCAGTGCTTGGGGGGGTAGGAACTGGATCCAGGAGCCCAGATCCAGGAACTGATAATGGGCCACATGGATAGGCGGACAGAACCCTATGTGAACCCTTCTCTTCCTGAGCGCCCCCCTTAAGCCCCCCCACCCACAACTTCTATGTGGCCCTTGGAGCTTGGAGTCATTTTTAAAGTGGCCCCTGAGAGGGAAAAGGTTCCCCGCCCCTGGTAAAAGACTTAACACAGGTTTCTACAACTCAAATTGAGTATCTAACTCCCTGCGATTCATGGATGATTCAACAGCTGCTGGACATGCTAATCAACACTGACCACGAGGGGTGCGCAGAAGGCACCGCATTTATTTTCGTTTCCCAAGACCCCTTCACTTTGGGGGGTTTCATAAAAGAAAACTTTCGTTTTGGGGTGGGTTTTTCCCCCTCATTTTTAAAATACAATACAAAAAATAATTTTTTAAACAAAAATTCAGTCCATGTGTGAAATGGTTATTGGGCCACTCTCTGGGGAAAGGGCACGTGCATGCACAGAATAGCGCCGGTGGCCAGCTGCGCACGCATCGTGGGTTTTTTTACCCTTATCCTTGCAACATGGACCTGCCTGCTGTCATTCTCATCGTAACCAAGCCAAGTACGTGCACTTGAGACCTCGTATCTTCATGAATGTTAGACCCCTTGTCTCTCCCTCTGTTCCCCTTCCTAAGTCTCTCCCCCAGCTCCTGTCTCTCAGATTGTAAGGGACCGTGTCTATTTTATTACTTTGTAAAGTGCCAGGTACACAGCTGGCGCTATATAAATGTTTGTTAATAATAACAATAATTAAAAAAAAAAAAAAAGATCACGGGGCATGTACAAGATGGCCACCAGACCATTCTGCGCATGCGTGCCCTTTTCCGTAGCGGCGCCGGGAGCGCGAACACCACTTTAGAAAAGGGCACGCATGCGCGGAACAGCCGCGGCGGCCATCTGCACATGTGCGGTTCGGGTTGTTTTTAAAAAAAATATATTTTAAAACAAAAATAGTTGAAAGCAAACCAACGGTCGTTTACTTATTCATCTGTTTTTGTACCATTAGTTATGAACACAAATGGGCTCCATTCTTTTTTGAAACTCACAGAAAACATTAAGGATGCTAGGGATGCGTGACCAGAACGCGGTTCGGATGTTCGGTCCGAAACCTGAGTTCGGGTTCGGTTTGGCGGAGTTCGGTTCGGTCGAACGGCCGAAAATAGCACTATCGATACCGAAATCAATACCGAATTTGAAGACTTTTTTTTGGTATCGGTATCATTTGGCCCTGGGACCACCCCTGGTTTCCACCCTTGGTGCCAGAAAGTCGGCTCCTCAGCCGCCTCCCCCTTCCAATCACGTTTTCCCCACCCCCAAACTCATCCGAACTCACCCGAACTGTTCGGCCGTTTTTGAGTTCAGTTCGGACGTCCGAACAGACCGAGTTCGGGCCGAACATCCGAACCGTGTTCGCACATCCCTAAAGGATGCACATGCCTACAGCTCTAACATCCTCAAAAGACTTAACTCCCTCTAGTGGCTTGAAAAAATAATGCAGCATCATTATTTTGCTTCCCTTGGTTCTTCTGGGAGGCTGCAGCTGGTGCAGGGTGCGGCAGCCCCTTACGGGGACGAGGCGACGGGAGCACGTTACCCCTGTGCTCCGCACTCTGCACTGGCTGCCTACAAGATGCCGAGCCTGATTCAAGGTGTTGGTCTATAAAGCCCTATACGGTCTGGGCCCCTCATACCTTGGGGACCGCCTCGCCCTCCGCGCCCCAGGGCGGCCCATGCGGTCTGCTGGGGGCGCCTTCCTGGAGGTCCCCCGTGTTAAACGGGGGGCCACGATGGAGAGGGCGTTCTTGGTGGCCGGGCCGCGGCTTTGGAGCTCCCTCCCGGAGGAAGCTCACCTGGCCCCGGGTCTGATGGCTTTTCGCCGAGCCTGCAAGACCTAGCTGTTCGCCCAGGCCTTCGGAGGGGAGGGGAGGGGAACGTTTGGGGGGGTAGTTTTAATTATTCATATTGTTGTTTTTATGTATTTTATTGTTGTTTTAACTGTTGTGAGCGGCCCCGAGATGCCGTAGGCACGAGGGGGTGGCGAATAAATATAAATAAATAAAATAAATAAAATAATGGCCATCTCTTAATAAAACGTGGGTGTTAGCTTAGAAGGCTACTGTAAGGAAGACTTGGACCCTATGGACCAGTGAGAGGTCACAGTATTTCGGGATGGACAAGCTTTGTTGGGCTTAATGACTTGGTTGGAGGGCCCAACAGCCATGGGGAAAAGAAATAAACACGCATGTGGGATTTAAATAAGTATCCTTTTTAGGAAATGGAACCAAAGCAGAATTTCTCCCATGCTTGCTTTTGTCACTCACCCTGAAAGTTGGATAGTAGTGAATCCCGTATTCTTTACAGGTTTCGTAATTCTCTTCCTCCCCGCAATCCAGCACGCCGATTCTAATGGCAGATTCCCAGTCTGGAAATAAAAACCAAACCAAACCATGTATATGCATGTCAGTGCAGTAGTCATGCAAACTTAACCTGCTCCGATAAAGTCAGCTGCAAAGGCGTAGCTGTATGGGTGGCACAAATGCTGGGGGGGGGGGGGGGAGAGTCCCCATTACCATCCTCTGCACCAGAACCCATTCCATCCTAGCAACATTCCTGGTCAGCTGCAAAATTTGCTGATTTCAAACCGTGCCAGATTGAAGTTTACCCCTGGCCAGCACTTTTAAGCCCTCAATGATCAGTTCACAGTTTGCAAACGCTCGCCTACTACTATTATTAAGTATTTATATAGCACCAGCAATAAACCTGGCCCTGTGCAATCAGAGATAGGACCCTGCCCCAAGGGGCTTACAATCTAAGAAAGATGAGGGAGACAAGGAGGAGGAGGAACATAGGGCAGGACAAGGATACGTTCACCAAGTTGGGAAGTCGCAGGTGCGTGTGCTTAACTCAATTGCAAGGAAGAGGAGGACTGAGTGGAGGGGGGAGGCATCTGTGATGAAGAGTCTACGGGGATGAAGAGTTAAGGAAGGCCTGACGGAAGAGGTAGGTTTTCAGGAGGGATTTGAAATTTGGGAGGGAGTAGAATGGATGTAAGCATGGGGGGGGGGGGCAGCAAGGGAGAAGGGGTGACTATGTTTTGCAGAGGAGGAGTGAAGCTCCAAGGCAGGAATGTGGCAGGAAACAAGTGCAGAGAGATAGTGGGGAGCAAGGCAATGAAGAGTCTTGAAGGTGAAGACGAGGAGCTTGTGCTGAATATGTTCAGGTAGAGGGCAAAGAAGAGGGACCGAACATGGTCAAAATGACAAAGTGAATGACCTTGGCAGCAAAGCGTTGAACAGAAGCGAAAGGAGCAAAGTCACAGCAGGGGAGACCAGTAACCTACAGAATTTGGTCCACTAAAAAGAACCTCTGAACTACTTTGTGTCCACCTCTTACATTTGGGACTGACGCGTGGCAGCCAGACTCTCTCTCAATGGATTTTAACCGCTTTCACAGACTGAGCCTACTCTGGAGAAAGAAACCTTTGAGAAAGAAAAGGAAAAGAAATCACACAGCTCCAAGGTGGCTGCCATTTGTTCAGTCCAAAACAGGATCAGCTCAACGTAGACTCTGGTTTATCCTGTCGGTTAAGCTCATTTTATTCAGCTACTGGTATTTTGCATGTCATTACTCCAAGACAAACCCCATGGTTCCCAGCCCACACAACTCCCAGATGTTATGGTTTTAGAGGGATGAGATGACGCATGTTCTATCGCAGCCCTGCTTTTCTAGCCGAGCCTGCAGTTTCACTGGGTTGCTTGCAAAATGGCAGCGTCCCTAATTAAAATGACAACGCTCCCCCTTTGATTAATGAAAGCACTCTTCAGTGGAAGTGCTGTCCAAGAGCATGTCGGGTGCCTCTGGAAGAGATCAGAGCGCACGCAGCAACATGGAGATTAGCAGGGATGTGGTTAACTGGCTTTGATTGAGAGGAACTGCAAATGCTTTTGAATGCCAACTTACCGGAAACGTTTCTAACTATCGTGATGGCAGACCCTGTAGAATGTTTAAGTTTTTCTTTCTCCTTCTGTCAATGTTTTAAAACTATGTGCAGCAAATCATTTAAATGCGTTAGGCCAGAGTGAGCAAACGGCAGCTCAGGAACCACATGCAACTCTTGAGCCCTTCGAATACAGCTCTCAGCCTGTGCCGGCTCTGGGCTCCATGCCGCCTTAACGGTCCTGTGTCTTATTTCATTGCACCCAGAACTCAGTTAGCTGAACTGCAGCTGCTCCTCAAAATCTCAGCAGTCAGGACGGCAAAGCACCAGCTAACGGGAGAGGTTTCTGTGTGCATGCACACGAGAGAGTCTTGTGGCTCTCGGCCATATGAAGATTTTGGTACATGGCTCTGGGGGCTGGACGCACTGGCCGCTCCTGACCTCTAATGTCCAAACACACACAGGTGCTAGGAAGCTGCCCACCTTCTATCAGGGTCATTCCACATTAGACTGGTGCTCCAGAGTCCATACTAGCTACCAACGTCTTTCCAGGCACAATTCAAGATGCAGGTTTTGAACTATAAAGTCCTGAACAATCTGGGCCCCAAATATCTGAAAGACCGCCTCTTTCCTCAGATGGCGACCTCCGAGGTCAGCCAGGAGTATCCTCTTGTGAGTATCATCTGCCCGTCAAGTTCGCATGACAAGAGCAAAGCGGCATTCTTGGGGGCTGCCCCACTACTATGGAACTCCCTTCCCTTGGAGGTTCATCTAAACCCACGCCTACCCATCTTCGGGAGGCAATGCAAAACCTGTCTGTTTGGTCAGGCATTTGGCAGGCATGGGTAGGAGATAAGGGAGTCATGGGTTAGGGGATTTTTATTTTGGGTACTTGATTTTATTTTGTGGATTTCTGATTATGTTTTGAAGTGTTGTAACCCACCCTGAGCCTTCATAGGGAAGGGCAGGATAAAAATGTGACTAGAAAAAAATATTCAACTTTATTTTTTTTTAAATTAACTCCTACACCATTGCTCAAACTCATTTGCATTCCTGCCCCAAAGCCCCCTCCTTCCCCAACCTTCAAGGAAGAGGAGGAATGTTAAAACCAGTCTGAATGATAGAAAGCCCTACAAACTGTCCAAAAAACCCTGCTAGCACGGCCTCCCAGCTGGAAAGGTCTTGCTTCCAATACAATATCTGATGACAAGCAAGAGACATTCAGGGGATGCCATTCGCCGTCACTTTAATAACTCTCAAAAGCTCTCGGAAAACTTGTACTAGTTCTTGGAAGCTTGGAATTTGGAAAGGAACTCAAAAAGCCTGGATAGCTTCTCCAGACTCGGCAAGCTTGTTGGATTGGCAAAAACGTACTGGAAGCCTCTCAAGAACAGACTGTTCTGTGGTCCTTCGATCTTTCCACTTTCCCGTCCCAGAAAAGGAGAGGAAAGTGGGCAAGGGGATGACGGCTCAAGTTGACGTTTCAATGAAAATCTGGAAGGAAAAAAGCGGTTCTTTGTGTTTTATCAAAATCAGTTCATTTTACTTCATCCTAACAAGGATGTATCCTGCCATGCATCAGGATAGTAGCTACACCTTTGGCAGCTAAATCTATATTGTTGAAATTAAAGCAAAGCAGAGTTTCTCACACTGTCAGAAAACTTCCCATCATGGATTAAATAGCACGGGAGGGGAAATACTGCCTGTTCCAAATTTAGCAAGCGTGAGAATAACTTTTATATTAAATGCCAGGGATTTAGAGTCATTTCTAAATTGATGAAGTATGAACAGAACTAGTGTGGGGACACTCTTATTTTGGGGGGAGGGAGCTGTGGTTGTAAATTAATAGGCTGCAGTCTCTCTTCCGATAGCAATTCAAAAGACTATTGACAAATGGAATTCCTGTTGCTGTAGCATAAGTTCAAGGCGTTCTCTAGGAGAGCTTGATTGTAATTAATTTCATTTGGTTATCATTTTGAGAAACGACGGTAATGTTTTTAGCAGACAGCAATAAATATGGTTTGGAAGCACCCCCAAGATGAACTGCTCATGAGACATCAAAGCAACATCGTGTCGATGCTGGCTGTTGTCCTAACGACGGACGTAGACTTACAATAGCATTCCGCACGTGAACTGGGAAGCCATGAGCTTTTTTTTTTTAAAAAAAAAAAAAGCGCCGATCTTCCCTTAGGACTATGAAAATACTGTTTTCCATATATGAATAGCCAGGGTTTTTAACAATGTTTTGTGACGGATAAACAGGAGATCGAGGACAAAGCAGTCAGTTTAAAACAGCTAAATTACGACAATGTGGTTCTCAAACTTTCTGGGACCGTGCCCCCCCCTTGTCTGTGGAAGCGGGGACCCCCTCCCCCCACCCTCCTATTGCTTCCTCCCCCCATGTTCTTTGACTCTCTCTCACCCTTGCCATCCCGTTATTTTGGAGATTCCCTCTAGTTCAGCGAGTGTGTGGAACTAGACATTTGCCAGATGGGATGTGCCACCCCCCTCAGTTTGAGATCGTCTAGGCTCTACTGAAAACTTGATCTGATGAGTTTCAGCAGGCAATTTCAAAACTGAAAGAAACACAATCCTACGAGAAACATAATATTATCGGAATATTACACAAATGGCACTAATATCTCAAGCTACATCTTTCTGAATTCTCATATTGCATGCAACCAACCAAGGACAGTTAATACCATCCTCCATTTGGTGTAACAGGTGGCAACAGCACAGAAAAGCATTAAAAAAAACATTTTCAGAAACATTCAACATGAAGAGCTGCTACAGCGTTGGGTTGAGATTAGTTTAATTTCAAAGCCAAAGAGTTACTTTGGAAGTGCTAGCAGTTCCGCACTACTGCACAGCATCAACAGAGAAGCCGCGATAGGAAAAGATTTTCTTACCAACTATTTATTTCCTTTAGCTGGGGCAACAAGGATTACAATTAATTGAAAACCTCAGCTTAGTGTGTGGCTGCGGTCAGAGGCAAACAAGGTTAGGAATTACTCAGGAAAGGGGAAAAGAATGGAACAAAAAATATCCTAATGCCGCTATATAAACGGATGGTGCGACCGCACCTTGAATACAGATATAGTAGAACTGGGAAAGGTACAGAGAAGGGCAACAAAAATGATCAAGGGTTTGGAACAGCTTCTGTAGGAGGAGAGGCTTGGTAGGTTGGGGCTCTTCCGCTTGGAGAAGACAGAGGGGATAGGATAGAAGTTTATAAAATCATGCCTGGCGTGGAATGAGTAAACAGGGAGTTATTGTTTACTCTCTCCCATGAAACTGACTGGCAGCAGATTTAAAACAAATCAAAGGAAGTATTTTTTCATTCAACACACAATTGACTTGTGGAACTTGTTGCCAGAGGGTGGTGGTCAAGGCCAGTAGCATCGCTGGGTTTAAAAAAAGATTTCGTCTTGGGTGATAGGTCTACTAATGTCTATTAGCCGAGTCGTTTGGGGGACGTTAAGCTCGGACTGTTGGGCGGCTCGTAGAGTACTTCTGAGAAGTGACCGAGGATGACCGCTGCCGGAGACAGGATACTGGGCTGGATGGCCCTTTGGTCTGACCCAGTCTGGCACTACTCATGTTCTTATTCCCTTACAATTCCACAAAAACAGAGAAGGCCCTGCCTAGAGCCCAGCTCACACCACATTTGGGCCCGCGGAGCTTGCCTCCCCCCCCCTCCCCCAAGCTCCATGACATCACAGTGCCGAGGGGGGGCGGGGCTACATCAAAAAAAGGGGTGAATGCCAAAGTCCCAGCCCCACCCCCTCCTGTGGCCCCGCCTCCAGAGAATGCCATGACACTGCGGAGCTCCATAAGGGGCGTGGCTACATCATAGAATGGGGGAGGAACTAAGGCACTCCCCCCTTCCCTTGACCGAAGTGGCTCCAGGCATCACTCAAGGTGCCGATTTGGACCTATAAAGTCCTAAATGGCCTGGCCCCCACATACCTAAAACGCTGCCTCCTCCGTGTACCGTCACGGTCTCCGAGCTATTTTTCTTTCAGTTAATACAAGTGTCGCTGGAGACATATTACTCAAAGGTTTGAACTTCGTAAATCACTCCCTACTGCAGAGGGGAGAAACCTCGGGGTCCAAACGCGGCCCACAGCTAGTTTTTATTTGGCCTCTTTCTGGCCCCTAGATCCAGTTCCTACCCCTAAGTACTGAAAGACTGATCTCAGGGTAAAGGAGTAGAGATGACAGCACGCACACAAAGATATATGGGGCAGATCCACGGCACGGACCAGGAATATGACCTTCCTCTTCCTGAGCGCGCCCCCTTAAACCATCCCCAGCGTCTACGTAGCCCCTGCAGCTTGTTCTAATTTTCAAAGAGGACCCTGGAAAAGAAAAGGTTCCGCGCCACTGACCTACTGTATCAAATCAGTAGAAAGAAGAAGAATTTTAGCCGCATCTCTAGCTTGTTTCTTTGAAGAGCTAAAGGAAGAATCCAAACTGTGATGGGAGAGGGTGAAGATACACGAGAAGTGAACTAAACCAACAAACATGGGGCAAAAAGAGACATGACGGTTACCCACAAGCCGCCGGCACAGCTGTTTTAGCGCCACTAGACGATGGCCCGGGATTGCCCTGGGCCATGTCAGCAGCCAGCCCAGGCTGTGACCTCAGAAAATCTCCAAGGTCATAGCCCAGGCGAAAGCCCGACCCACCGGGCTAGCGCGTCTGTTCCCGCGGCCCAGGGGCCATCAGCCATGGCTTTACCTCATTGGCCGGCCGCCATGGAGGGGTGCTGGGAGCACTGCGTGGGCGGGGCCAGTCACCCACAGGTTTGTTGTTTTCCCAGCCCCACACGGGCTGGGCGGTCGCCGGTTCTGCTCCCCAGACTGATTCAGGCCGTGTCACCTGTGATTTTCCGCCCCGGGGAGCAGCCCCACCGGCTGCCCGTCTGTTTTTATTCTTTGAATTTACAAACACGCCAACCGCTAAACTGACATCTGCACCAAAGGACGTGAGCGTTTCCTCGAGTTTAGAGGACATTTCTCTGCAAGGGCTGCTTTTGAAATCTACCGTGACCTTTTGTTTTTCTGTGGAAAGAGCCCCTGCATTTATACGATTGCGAAGGAGGGAGCAGCGCATCGGGAATCGCGACTGCGCTGAACATACCGACGGCTGAACCGGTGCCAGGAGTAACCATGAGCATCCCAGAGCAGATGGACACGTATTCACGCTGGCACAAAAGATACAAGAGGCTATTTTATACAATAAAATGCAAAATTAAAAAAAATAAAAAGAAGTTTGGTTTCAGGGTATGGATCTCATTCAAGTTTCCCCCCACTCCTCCTCCCTTTTCCACCTGTCTTGTTCTCCCATCATACAATGAATAGAAGCACTATAAACCTAATGCAAATAGCCTACTTCCCAACAATGCTGGCCCGTTGCTAGATAAATACCCAGGTTAAAGAGCAGCAGCTGGGATGCGGGATGCTCAGAAGTCACTCTTGCTTCAAGATGGAACGTCTAGCTTTCTAAGAGAACTGAAAGTCATGCTTCTGATCGTCTCTGTAATATACAACCCTGCCTATTGAGTTCTATTTTGTATTTTTGCAATGACCTTTTGGTCACGCAGTAAAGCTATTAATTATTATTATTATTATTAATATACAACCTCAACTGCCTACGTTTCTCCTACAGCAACCGAGGGAGTGTGTTGGAAAGCACAGACTTTTTTTTTAAAGCGATGCTAGCATAACCAAGTGGGTCTAAACAGATCTCGATTAATAAAGAAAGAAATCAGGACTATGATTTTCCGACACCGTGCTATTCAAGTGCTGGATCTTGTAGATCAAATGTAGCCAATTGCTTCAAAAGCTGCTGATGTTATTTAACATTGATTAAGTGTCGGTGTACTAGGAGCTATACAGAACAACAGAAAAGGGGATGTGGGAGGGAGGGAAGTCTCTACCTGCTGGATTTACAATCAAGTAAACACAGGCAGAACAGGGAAGGGAAATAAGGAATCGCCTTATGCAAACCCCAGTAATAAATGCAGTCACAGCAAAACCTTCCCACATGCTATGTCTACAGGAAGCTAATTGAAAAAATAAATTTGACATGGAAAACATTGTAAAGCGCAAGCTACTTAAAAGAATGTCTTTTTTTATGCAGGTGCATCAAAAGTGGTCCGTATAAAAGGCAGTTTAACTCAACCAGCAGTGGGGAACTTTTTCCCTCCCAGGGGCCACTGAAAATCGGTACGAGCTCCAAAAGCCACAAAGAAATGTAGGACAGGGGTGCTTAAGGTGGGGAAAGGAAGAAGAGGGCCCACATCATCCAACACTGGGAAGTGGTCAAATAAAAATGATCTGTAGCTACATTTGGTCCCCCGGCCCTACCCCTTGGGTGTGGGAGGTTCCCTGCTCGTGATCGAAACCGAAACCTCTCCTGCTTCGTAGGTCGGTAAATTATCAGCCCACATATTGATTTTCTTCCCACGCGACTCACCGTCTAAACCGAAGTGTAAATTGCAAAAGCCCAAACACTGTCCAGTTTAAGCGTCTTTTAGGTGAAAGCCCAAACACTTAATATTCCAAAGTGAAAACATCCACGATATCAGCATCAAAACATTATGAATGTGAGACCACTGCCTTACAGGCCTTATGCCCTTGCGTTTCTAGCTCCCATTATTTTCCATTGTGGATTTTCAGTAAGAGAGGACTGAGCAAGCTACTTCCCGACGGTGCAAAGGTTTCCACGCCTCCCTCTGGAACATGTTCATTGAAAAGACTTGCAAACAGATGTGGATACTAGCTGTGGAGAATGGGATTACAGGTTGGGTTTAGTTGGTTTTCAATTATCTCTGGGCTGCAAAACACCGCAAAATTATAGTCTAAAGACCACATTTACAGCCAGGGTTTTAACTGCCCTTACAAACTAGCAACCGTGGTTCACACTGAAGCAATTTTGAGGATGTCTGCTCTAATTGCAAGTATTGTAGCAACTGGAAACCACATCAAGAGTGACTCCAGATTGCCGTTTAATCCTCAACATGCTTCCCATCTCATTCATTCCTATGCTATTAGTGTTCTAAGGACAGTATGGATTTCCTAATTGATAATGTATTAATTGGGGCAATGCTCCTCCCATGTTCTTGACCTACAATCCACAAAGCCACTTACTGTGAAGTGACTTGTAAATTGCAGTCTAGGTCTGTGTATTGTACAAAGGACAAGAAAACACGCTCCTTGACTGAAAGAGTTTATTCTCTGCTACAAAGTTTAGAGTCTTCAGAGCAAGATTGATCTCAACCGCCCTGAGCTGCCAGAGGCAGGAGTGGTTGGGATAAAAATTCCAGTATAAATAAATAAACACACTCTAAGAGTTAATTTAGGACTCATCTATAACAGAAAGTTGAACCAGTTGAATTAAACCAGTTTAGAAATGGATTTATTGAAACCTCCTTGTGTGGTTACTTTAAAGAGCTGGTTTAAGAACATCTCATGTCCATTTAGCTTTTGAAAACCTGAATTGTCCAGTTGGAAGGGAACACGAGGGCCAGCACATCTGGCCCCCTTTCTTGGTGCAGTGTCCGCCATTCCTAGCTCATTCCAGAGGATGCAGTGGCCAGGTCAGTCCCAAAAGAAATAGATGGCAGGCAAAGTAGTTCAAATGATATTTTATTGGACTGACTTTTATTGGTAAGCTTTCGACGAAGAGTCCCGTGTGGCTCTAAAGCTTGCATACTCTCACGGTCCAATAAGAGAGATCTGAACTATTTTGCTAGATCATACCCAGACAGATGCTTTTAAAAACGTACATGCTGGAGAATTCTCAACTTCCCGGATTGTCCATACGGTCAGGAAACACACACACACACACACACACCTTTTATAAAAAGGTGGCTGCACCCTCAAACCAATGCAATTTTTCTGGAGTAGAAAAGGCCTTCATTTCAGATTTGAAAAACGTGTTTGGGTAAAATTTCTGGCTGCTACCTGCAGCTACAGTTCTGAAACTTTAACCATGACTTTTATTTCTGGTGACTTTCATTCATGCAAAATCTGAAGATCTAGCCAGAAAATCAAAAGTTATAACTGTTTAAAAGTTAATCGCTAGTGGTCAAAATGCACCATGTCCCGACAATTTTGAACCATCAATATCTCTTCCTCCCAGACAAGCTGAGCCCCCCAGACTCCACAGTCGTGGAACCTGAGATGTTCATCAAGTGCTACAGTAGATGATACTGCGTTACGTGACTCCCATTAATTCAACCTGCACCGAAGATTGTGAGCGATCCATCTCTCCTCCCCTCCACCGCCCGGATGAGGTAAGCCCCCAGACTCCCACAGCCTTGGAGCCTGAGACGTCCATCAAGTGCTACTGTAGTACGATAGTGCTTGGGGCAGCCAAAAACCAATTAAACATTAAAAAATCAGTTCCGCTGGCTGGCGTATGCGTGGTGGTATCGAAAGTTACGTGACTCCCAAAGTTACGCGACTCCCATTCATTCATCCCGTGCCAAAGATTGTGAGCAATTATCATAATTCAACTATGAACAGTTTTTTGAAACTGCCTTAACTCTGTCCTTCTGCACAGAATTGCATTGTATACAACCAATTGTATCAAGCTGTCTACACTGACATCAGCAACATTTCATTGTATAAAGTGTATACAATTTTTATACATGTAAACTATAGTTAAGGCAGTTTGAAAAAAATGTTTGCTGTCGAATTATGATAATGACCTGTAAAGAAATAATGGGATAGTTTAGTTAGTGGTAATAGTAATAAGAGTAAGTATGTATGGCAAGAAATTAAGTACGTATCCTCCCTTAATGTTGATGGTAAATTATGGAATAGAGATAGAAAATCTGGAAATAATTTCAATGCTTTTTGGCATTTATGTTTTGTTGTAATGTATGTTAAATGTATTTTGAATTGCAATTGTAATTAATTTTCATGTTTTTTGGAGTTTAAATTATGGTAAATTTTATTTTGTGAAATGTTTTTGAAGAGGAAAGTTTTTTGTTTTGGAAACGGTTCTGCCTTTAACGTTTTTTTTTAAACCATTAGGTTTTTTGTTTTAGATTAACCAGTAAAGATAAATTCTGAGAGGAGCTGTCTCCATTATCCCTGTGTGGGCATTTCCACCTGAGCTAACAGCAGCTGTGGCAGTTCACCTGGGTATCCACCTAAAAAACAACAACACAACAGGCCAAGGAGGTCTCTGCATGAACAAGTCCTGCTGAAGTGAATGAGATTTGTGCTGATGGAAGGCTTGAGGATCAAGCTGCATTAAGGAAAAGTAACTTCAGAGACAGTCTAAATAAAAGTTGGTGCCAGTGCCATTCTGATTTAATGAATTGCCAGGCTGATAATAGCCACCAATCACAAAATCCTGGGCCACAACAGCGAGACTAAGGTTTAAACCTGGGCTTAATTCTGCAGAGTGTGGCGTTCATTCTAGGCTTGCATTTGAAAAGAGCTAGCAGCACTGCTGCAACCCCCCCCCCCCCCCCCAAAAAAAACCCCCCTTCTTCAAAAGCAAAAAAAACTTTCTGCACTTCGGAAAGTGCAAAAATGCCATGCTAAGAACCCTTTCTCCGAAGCATGGTACTGGCCACTGTTGGAGACAGGACACTGGGGTACCATTTATCTGACACACTTTGACAATTCTTATAAGTAGTGCCATACTAGGCCAGACCAATCTAGTGCAGAATCCTGTCACCTACAATGGGCCAACCTTGGTTGCATCGAACAAGTGCCCAACAGGTCATAACGGAGCGATCAATTTCCTGCCGTTCACTCCCAGCTGCTGATAGTCAGAGGATGCATTCCCTGAACAACTTGACTAATAGCCATTTACTGAACTATCCTGTGAGAACTTATCCAATCCTTTTTCAGCCCCAGTTGTGCTATTGGCCTTCACGACATCCTCTGGCAGGGAGTTCCACAGTTTAACTGTATGCTATGGGGGGGGGGGGAGAAGCGGGGGGAAAGAGCCCTCTCTTTCCTTTATTTTAAGTCTGATGCCAGTTAATTTCATAGGGTGTCCCTTGGTTCTACGGTTATGAGAACGGTCCGCACCACTCACGAATTGGTAAACTTTCATTGCACCCCTCGGTAGACATCTTTTCTCCAAAATCTGAACTTATTGCCCGTGCTCAAATAAAAAGTAGTCAAGTAACAATCATGTCTTTGTGACCTGACAGGCCTGATCCAAACTACCAATAGGTGGGTGTGAAGAGCCTACTCCGATCGCCATCCCATATAGCACAGATGCTTGTGAAGGACGAATGCACTAGCAGCAGTACAGAGAAATAGTGAAGAGAGTCATTTCTGTGAGAGCGGAAACAAGTTTGCCCTGGGCTACAGTCATAATATACTATTCACCAGCAGCGGCACCACGCACTGGGATGTAGAGCAGGACAGGTGGCAGAGCAAACTCAAAGTCATGAAAAGACTGTGTCCACACTCCAGATTCCCCCTGTTGGTATAAAAACCACATACGCATCCCATTCAAAAACAGGAGTGACAAAATCGTGGGGCACAAAGTTCAGTGTTGTAAACAAACGTAATCAAGAGCCAGCGTAGCGTAGTTGATAAGGTATTTGGGATTCCAGGGTTCAAATCCTGTCTTAGAAAGATGCTCTCTCTCAGCCTCAGTTCCCCATCTGTGAAATGGGCATAACAATGACCTACCTCACAGGGTTGTTGCAAGGGGGAAACTAGAGGACGTAAAGCATTCTGACCGCTGAAAGCGGTAGATAAATAATAAATAATAATAATAATAAAAACACTGGAAACAGAAACACTAGCCCATAACGTACTTCTGAAGGTCAAAGTTATTCTTACGCCAAACTCAAAAAAACCCCACTAGGCTAAGCGCTTTCCTAAATGCATTCCTAAGACAAGATCTCCGCCCTGAGGAGCTTACAATCTTTGGCCTACACTCACAGAGACGCTTCACACTGAAGCACGTGTGTGGCTGCCCCAAGAACAGGGTTGCAACACTCTTCCCAATACGAATCCAGAGAAGCACTGGGGTGCCCACATGCAATCCCCCAATGGTGGGCATTTCATTCTGTAGGATGTTGCCGTAGTTCAGCTGATCCACAACACCGTGGGCACGGTAAGGGATTTGGGATCCTTGGGGTGGGGGATGACAGTGGCAGTTTTAGGGGGTCATGGCTACAGCCCCTCCCCAATTTCACCCAATCTAAAGGCACACACATTAACCATTCATCCCTCGGACCCTGTCTCCAGTATCACCTTCCTTTAAAAACAAAACACACCCAAGACCGGAAAGCAAACCAAGGGATTCCATGGCATCAGGCTCCTGGGTGATGCTCACCTTTTACAGTCCAGTTAATTTGGGGGTAAAGCTGATGCAGATGAAGGTGGGAAGAAGAACAGTTTTTTTGGGGGGGGGGTGCCCAGGGCATGAGGGATTGGGAATCCTGAGGAATCGGAGATCTTCAAGACTCCATATTGATTCTGATGGGAGAGGGGCATCTTTCACGTCCCAGGTAGCAGAAGAGTGGATGATATTTGGGGAGATGCTAGGAGATTTGGGGAGGGGGGGGGGGAAGTTCCCAGGGGCTCATCAGGATTAGGGTCCTGGGGTGTGTGTGTCAGGGTTCTAGGTAGGGGACACTTCTTTCATCATGGGCAGACGTCCCAGGTAGCAGAAGAGTGGATGGTATTTTGGGAGATGCTACGAGATTTGGGGAACGGGGTGGGATTTCCTAGTTTGGGATCCTGCAGAGATCCGCGAGGGATGCCGGGGGGGGGGGGGGCTGGGGTT